>VZTM01026022.1:150475-164467 GCA_013400555.1 Jacana jacana | reverse complement strand
AAAAGAAAAGAAAAGAAAAGAAAAGAAAAGAAAAAAAAAAGAAAAAAAAAGAAAAGAAGAAAAGAAAAGAAGGAAGGAAAAAAAAAAGCTTTGCCTGATTTTCCATCTCCTGCCGAGATGTGAAGCCGAATGGCAGCCAATATTCACAGCAACACCCATGGTTAAGCGCCAGCACTATTGCCAGCTCCTGCAATGTTATCACAAGCCTTACAGCGTTCCTTTTCCCCACTTAAAGCCCCAGCTCCTGGAGTCATGGAATTAAGCAGACATCTCAGCTTCTGATTTTAACAGCAGTTTCTATCCCTCACTGTTAAGAAGAACGCCTTGCGAGTGGGACACATTTGAAACCTACAAACAAAATAAATCAGTGTATCTACTACGTGTCTGTTAATTTTAAAGTCAGTTTTATTTGAAGGCAGAGTTTTGAACATTTTAGAAAGCAGAACTTGTTAGCAGCTGAAGGAGACCCTTAAAGAGGCAAAAAATAGTCTCAGCTGAGAAGATGCTGCAGGAGGAGGACAGACTTCCAAGTAGGCTGGGGTTTCATTGCTTTATCCTGGCAGAAAGATCAGCAAAGGGAGAACATCTGGGTTCAGTAGCTAAGGTAAAGCTCTTTTTGTGTCAAGAGCAAACATTAGAATTCAAAACATGAAGACTGGGACTCCCTGGAAAGAGAATTAAGCTAACCCTAACCCTAACCCTAGTAAATAACCATTCCTCTGTCCCACGGTTGGACTGTGTGGGCAGCATCAATAATTCAGCGCTGTAGAAGAAGGAGGTGGGGGATCTGCACATAAAACAACATCTTCCAGATTGCAATGCTTGCTGTAAGAAGCTTTGTATTGGAGTCCTAGGACTCAGGCAGAGGGATGGACAGGTGTCTCCAAAGCTTACAGCCCCAGACCCGTACTCATTACCCGCTCTGGCTCTCCTGTTTCAGTTACAACTTACTTAGACTTGGAGCTGCTTCAATTTTTTATCCTATATGGTGCTAAATAACGTTTCACTGCAAAGCAATTAAGAGCAGTAATTGTGCAGATACCCTCAGAGTGGGGCCATCCCCTCTTTTGCTGCAAATTTTAATCATTTTAAGTTGGAAAAGGTTGATGATCCTTGAACCCACATACAGCTTTAAAGTACAAAATGGGATGCTTTAAAAGACCATGGTGATAAATTGTTCCCATAAATGATGAGAAATGTTTAAATCAATAAAACGTTTGTTTAGATGTCCATATGGAGGAAAGATACAGTCTGTTGCTCTTCATATTGGATTGATCCCACTGTGTTAAATTACAGCTGGCTACAGCCCTTCATCGTTTACTGCACAGCTTGACAAGCATGTAAAATATTCACACTGAGCACAAAAATTTTGAGTGTCTGATCTCTGCATTGTCCTTGTCACTTCCTCCCAGCCAGGGCCAAATTAAAGGCTGCTTACTACGGGGGGAAGCTTGCCACAGCTCTCCCACCAGCCTTTAGCCGCCTTTCCCAATATCCTCTCGGATGGCCCGGGGGAGCGAGCAGCTGGGGAGCAGATGCCGGCAGCCTTCCACACGTGACCCTGGCTCTGCCTATAGCACTTAGGTTTTATCAGCTGCTGTTGATCATAAATACATAAATACAACACTTAACGTGGTCTTAAAGGTGTAGCTGCTGTTGGAAGGTGCCCAGTCTGTGCTCTTGAGAGGGTCACAGCAGCGATGGTGGGCACTGGGAAGAGCAGCCAAGGCATTAAAGGGGAAGCTGGGGAGCTTTAGGTGTTGCTCCCACTCAGGCTGGGTGATGCTGGCCGTGGACATGCCTCTTCTGGAAGCATAGAGCAGTGTGGGATGTTCCTTGTGGGTCCCGGAGAGAGGCCATGAAGGTCGGGAATGGCAGCTTTTAAAGCCATCTGAAGTTCAGTGGCCAAAGGATACGTGATTCACTCCAGGTGAATTCAGGAACTTGGAGCAACCTTCATCAAACCCCTCCTTGGTCACATTTTGGATGTGCCAAAATAGCCCTGTTAGTTTTGGGGTCCCAATGAGTGCTGTCGTGTGCCTTGTAAACTCTCTTCTTCCACTCCGGCTCTGCTTTTCTCTTGGGAAATAGGGACTTATGCCCTGCAAAGCCTGGCTATTGCTGCAAGCAGCCCCATCAGAGCAGGGAGAAAAGCAGCAAAAAAGAAACCAAACTGATGTCCTGATCAGAGCCGGTAGAGGCCACTGCTGTATGCTTTAAAAATAACTCCAGGGCTGAGGTCCCTGTCATGGTCTTCACTCCCAAGCATGCTCCTCGCTCCGGCGTGTGTTTTCCTCTCTCCTCCGTGGTGTCATGTCTTGGCTCCAGCATCCCCAGGCGTGTTGCAAAGTGTTGGGTCCGAGCCACGCTTTCTGCTCTCTGCAAAGGGCTGATGTAAGTGGCTGAGTACCTCCCTTCCTCCCCTCCACACTCACCATCGTCACCAGACGAACCCTCAGTAAACAGTATTAGTAAATCAGGTCTCCAAGGGGCTACTGCGCTCCCGTCCAGACTGCAGGATATAGAGTTTTTATAAGAAAGCAAGCAAAATGCAACGCAGAGTATCTCAGACACAGTAACCTCAAAAAGCATGGTGGCCACCTCTCACGGGGGCATAGGCTGCTCTTCTGCCCTGAACACTCTGCCTTTGCCCCCTCTGCAGCACATGGCACCTGCCCTTCCAGCTGAGCTGATGTTGCTTCGGGCTGACCCTTGTCAAAGCTTTTAACCTCCTCTGTGTTTATTAAGATGACGTCTAAAAAAAAAGATACAAAGTGGACTGAACACTGAAATCCAGAAAAGTATTGCTGCCCTGCTGCACTTTCACAGCTCAGGCCTGTTTGTAGGAACACAGTGATGGAGCAATATGTGAGGTGCCTTTGATGTTTGAAATGGCTCGGAACTGTGAAAACAGAGCCGAGCTGTGCCTTTCCTTTAGTGAAATAAACAGAAAGGTGACTATAAATGCCAGTTGATACTCTTAAAAAAGGCACCAATGTGGGAAAATAAGTAGGGCACTATCAGCAAAGTCAACAGTTCTTTCAAAAATAACTTAATTTCTTTAAATAGCTTTCAATATATTTTAGAATAGCTTAAAATTTATTTTTTTAAGAGACAGAGCGCTTTTTCATTAGAAGATGAAAGAGAGTGTTAATTTTTCAGAAGTCTGGCATTTTTTCAACGTCTGCCTTTTAGATTTATGAAGGCAAACTTGCTCCTTGCCTGTGTTTTATCATCTCATTACTCCCAGTACCAGTGGGAACAGAGTGCTCTCACAGTGTACTGGGATGGAGGTGTTGTGCTCCAGTCCATCTCGGTCATAATGAAATGTGGCTGACCACATTCAGCTCATTCCAGCTGGTGTTATACCTCTTCCTGCTCTCCAAGTGGAAATGCAGTCATCAGAGGGTGTGTATGTGCTGGGAAGAAGCCTTCCCAATGGACCCTCTGGGATCCAGACACTGAATTAGCAGCATTGCCTAATGAAGAAGCTGCTAGATATGGATGCAGATTTATTCCAGCCTAGAGTACTCTCAATTCTGCCATCAAACCTGTAGGGCACTTAGGGCCATAATCTAAATAAGTCCAAGGTTTGCTACTTTCTGTCTCAGTTTACCCACGTGTTCAGTAGTTCTGGCTTCTCTGATTAGCTATTCCAACATTTCTGAATGTGTTAATTAATTGCCATATACATAGGTGGGTCACTGTTCATTTCCCATCTATGTCCTTGCATAATCCCATCCACAGTTCAACAACTGAAAGCGTGACTTCAGTACCCGCTGGCAAGGTGGTGGCCCGCGCAGAAGCTAATCGTCCTCCGTTATCACTTTCCTTTCCATCCCTAAATAGAAAGGCCACGTACAGCAGCACAAGTATTATCTACTCAGTTGTTTTGCGTAAGCAGATCATTTCTGGAAGAGATCAGTAGCTCGCTTATCCACAGCATGTTGTGTTGCAAGCAAGAAGTCCAAACTTTCAGCCCCCTACTACAGAAAATTAGGCCCAGAGGGGACTACCAACATTTTTATTCCTTGGGGATATTTGCACATTTGCAGACACTCCTTTTCCAGTCTGAACCAGGGAGTAGCATGAGTGTACTGGGTGAAGAACTAATGTCAACCAACTGATGCAACACCATCAGTGCTGGCACCTCAATATCTTCTACAATAATTGAAAGAGTTGCTTCTAACCTGTAAAAGAGGTACTATATGGGTCTGGCTGTTGTTCCTATTGCATTAGAGCACTGGAGGAGACAGTCTTCCTGGATCTGAAGACTCAGCCTGAGTGCGTATCCTCTCATAACAAGTTTTTTCCTGTGGACACTCCTGAACAGCACTGTGAAAAGCATAGCACAAGTGTGGGGTGTAAACCTGTTTTAGAGGCTCTTTGTCAAGGAAGTGGCAGGGAGAGATGGTGGATGGTTGGAGGGGAGTCAGGGGTGGTCAAGAAGTAATTGATGGGAAATGTACAGAAGACATTGGGCTCTTTATGACAGCGGGAGCAAAAGAAAGCAACAGCAGCCAGACCTGCTCCAAAAGCTTTCAGAAATAGCTCTTTAGAAGTCAGTGAATTCCCTCGGCACTAATCATGCTTCCTGCTACCTTGTTTTGTAGTACACTGCACTTGTTTCACCCATTGAGCTAAGTAGCTGATGCTGAGCTGGGGTGGAAATGGCCCTGGGAAGGCACGTGGTGTACACGTGCATGGAGGTAATGGCTTTACCGTGACCAGCCCCGGGGGGCTCAGAGCCAAGCCACAGCCCAATAACGGATGCAAAGAAAATAAAGAGCTGCTCTCCATCCAGTGAGTGTGGATCACACGCTAACGGCTACATGGCTTTCAAACTAAAGGGTTTCAGGTAGGAGAGCCAGACGCAGTTCCATGAGGTGTTAGATCGCAGAAACCTCCCGGGGAAAAAGAAAGATGGCTGTTTCATTGCTGGAGATACTTAAAGTTCAACTGATAAAACGCTAAAAAACGGACTTCAGGAAAGTAATTGAACTAGCTGAAGTAGTATGAGGGTGTGGGAAGCTTGATACATGATCTAATAGATGTTAACTTCTGTGATCCTACAAAGCCATAGTAACGAGATGCATCATGCACATCTCCCCTGCCAAACACAACCAGCTCCCTGCTTCATTCGGTCTTTCAGCACTGGCTCCCGTCAGCCGTATTACACAAGCCATACACACAGCGAAACCTTGAAACCAACCAACACCCTTTAGAGATGAGGGATGGTGATTAGTCTACATCTTCACTCTCACTTTTATACTAATCATCATGGCACTTTGTTCCAATGCACAGCAAAGCAGAGTTCCACAAACATCTAAACCTTCCATAGCCCATTAAATTTCTGGAGCTGTCTCTTGTCCTCTCTTTTAGACTTACAAGAATTACATCAGGGTGGGTAGTCAGATGTTGGCTGCTTGTAGGAAAACCTCTCAAAGGCTTGTAGGGTATTGCATTTCCAGGTTCCTGCTGTGCTAGAAGAGACAGGGTGATTAAAGCAGTGCACTCGGGTCTCAGGAGCAGGGAATGCCATAGACTATTCTCCAGATACCCTGTCAGTGCAGACTAAGGGTATCTTAGTGGGCAAGTATCTTCTCAGTGATACCTGAGAGGGTGTTATAGCCACAGATTAGAAGACGGAACTGCCATGATTCATCCAAAGGTAGTGAAAGACAGGAAAAATTGTTGCCATGCAGAGATTATGGATATTAGTCGGGGTCCAGATGCTTAGCAGGCATTGCTTTTCTGTCGTTAGCAGTCACATCTTGAACAATTAAATTCTCTTTGAGAATAAACAGCTCAATATCTAAACAATCATTTGCAGAAGTAATTATTGGATGGGGTATAGAGTCACAGTAAATGAGCAGACAAATTCTGCTCATGAATTCTTACTTATAAAGTCGTTTTTAAAGTACAATTATTTTAAAATAGCCTTACATATGCAGAGCAAGATGTCTTAATCTTTTACACGTTCTTTCCACGCACAGCTGTAAACTGCTGGCCCAAAGCTCTTTTCTTTGCCATGGGGTTTCAGCACAATCTGCAATTTGGGCTTTATTCTTCTGGTTGCCACAGCAGCTGGGAGAATAACTCAGTTCCTCTTTTAATTTTAAAGATGCTTGAAAAAGGAACTGAATGTGTTTATGGGAGTAACCTGCTGTAGCCGTTTGTTGGCACAGAGAGGTTGAGCCTCCTGTTTTCACTTTCAGGTTCAGACACTTAGGGTGGCAGGAGTGTCTGTGGTTACAGAGATCTAAAAGGTATTACAAATAGTTCTATTGATATTTGGGTTAGTGTGCAAATCAGGCTAGTGGTAGAGGGAAAGATGTATTTGTCTCTGTAACATAGAGGCTTTCAACAGCTCTTCATAAGCCAATCAAATAAACAGTGTTCGCAATTTGTAGAAAGCGGAATGTCACTACCTTTGGTGAGAAACAGCGATGTTAACAGCATCCCAAGATGTCTAATGCTTTGCAGGACAAACTTGTCTACGGGCATTTCTATTTGGTGGAATAAATTGGAGGTGGTTTCAGGGACGTTAACCTGATTCTCTGCCTGCGTAACACTAAACCCTCAGATGTGGTTTGGAGTTGAATGTATACATGCACCACTGCTCTTGGCTTGGGATAAACATGAGAAAAGGAATGCCAACATTTGGAAACATACTACAAAGCAGAGAGAATCAAAATCAAAGCAAAGGATTTGGAAGGGCAAAGTTGTGCAAGAGGAATGCCACCAAATCCTACGTCTATTTCTGCAGTGTCATCTTTTTTAATGTATTTGAGGCATTTATTACATGAGGCATTTAATCTGCCGCTCGATAGATATCAAGCAATCTTTCTTGATGAGGTGCCTCTCAACTTTCTGATCTGTCACTTTCTGCTGTTGCTAACCCAGGCAGACGGTGGGAGGAGGGAGAAGTTAATAAAAAGGGAAATACAGCTTTTGCTGAAGTTCTCAGGTGACATGGCTATTTAATCAGCCACAAACAAATTCTCCGGGCTGGCAGGTTACCTCAGTAGCCACTGCTGTGGCCCCTGCCTGCCTCACTTCCCCAGGCAGGTAAACAGTTAAGATACTGACTCTGCTTCACTAATAGCAAAGCTCAAATATGTCAAAGCATGGTTTAACTGGCAAAAAAAAAAGATTAAGAAAAAAAAAGGTTGTGAAGACAAAGACCTCATTAGTTGAAGCCGTCTGCTGCCTGCAATGACATCCTGGACACCTGTCAATACAGAGCTGCAGGGACAGAGGAGGCTGTTTGATCCTAATCTCTTTCTTTCCAGTCTGGATCAGCTCTGTCTCTGACTATCGGAGGTTTCAATGGCCAGAGCAGTGGCCTGCTCTGCAGCCTGAAAGGCTGGAGATAAGTCTGCAGAAATACCCAGCTGACCTTGGAATGAGCTTCGCTTGGATTTGCTTACAGGTGGTGATCAAAAATACTGCATGACGGCTGCTTAATATGAAATAGATCCCTTTCCACACAAAAGCACATCAGTGTGTGTTGCGAAACACGACTTGCTCTGCCTGGGATGCCAGAGATGCCATATCCCATTCTTGACACAGCCGATGAAATGGGCTTCCTCACCCAAGCTGCTAAGAAATGACTGAGAAGCAGTCTAGCGTTACAGGAGTGAGGGGAGCCCCTGACAAGCCAGAATGCCAACCCTCCACCTCGCAGCATGTCCCACGTGCCAGCCGCTGCAAATAGTCATGGCAGCCAGAGCTCTTGCAACTGAAGACAGGGAAGGAAGGAGAAATGATGCTGTTATGTTGGCTCTCCATGTCTAGGGAATGTGGAGAGAAGAACATCCATGAGGCTGGTTTCTCCTCGAGAACCTCCTTTGGCAGTGGACAACCACCCTACCAAAGCCATGTGCTATTCTTATATATTCAGAATTAACTCTTCAGAGGAAGGGCAGAGGGAAGCAGTACGGTAATAAAAGTTGATGACCAGTGGCACCTCGTGTGTCATGACATGCTTGCCCTGCTGAATTGTACTGCATGGCAGTATGGGGGCACAGCACCCAGTGGATGCCCAAGTCCCTGTTGTCCCTCCTGGCATTAGCATTTGTGGCAATCTATCCTTGATTTCCTAGGACCCAGGTGGATCAGTTTATAGTGCTCAGGGAAGCAACTCTCTTTTCCCCTCTTGAGGACCAGAATTATTTTAATTCACTGCCACAAGAGATCTGCACTTCATAAGGGGACAACTGTACGTGCTTCCAAACAGAGATGTTCAACGGCCTTTTGTACTTTTCTGTGATTTGGAAGCATGTTAAGCTGAGGAAAAGCACAGGGCTTTTTTGCTGACCCTTGCCCACATCAGCAGTTCTGGTGTAGAAGTACTAGGACCATCTGGTGGGTTCATGTCATCTTGCTGAGCTAGGCTGACTGGCGATGGGTGCAGAACTTCTGTGCGAGAAGATGAGGCTTCATGACATGGGGAGAGGAACTTGCTGGCTTTCTAGCACCAGAAAATTCAATAAAGGGAGTCTACTTTGTTCTCACAATATGTGAAGTCAGCTACCACAGTCTGCTACAGGTACATGTTGTAACACACAGGTGCTAGCAAAACAGTTGGTGGGTGGCTGATGATGGAAATTAAAAGAGCAGAGCAGTTTTTAAAGCAGTTCTTGTTCAGCCCATAGGTTTTGTGAATATGCCTGAAGTTGACAGTCCAAGATGTGAGCTCCCAGGCTGCACTTGGATCTCTGTGAAACACACATGCTCCCTGTTGGTCTCCTTGAGGGAGGTATTTCTTTTTCACTCTGCAGTTGCTGGGTCATTCACATCAATAGAAAAAGTTGGGGTAAGTATTTAATGTGAGGATATGAAGGGAAGATGGCGTTTATATGTTTGGATAAGCTGGAAATTTTTGCCATCGCCTTTGGGCTATTGTTTCCCTCAGCTGGAGGACTCTCCTGTCATGTTCTGTAGCTTGAGAGATCTCATACAATCCATACACATCAACAGAGAAAACCTGACTAACAAGAGTCAAAGATGGAGCACTCGTGTCCCAGAAAGAGAAAAAGGCAGCATCACACATCCACACTATAGATGCAATTTTGGCCTGTTTCACCCTTTGTAATATCTGTAAGATTCAAGCAAATATTTCCAGGTGCCCCAAGTGACTGTTTCTCTTACTGCCTCACACAAAAAAGCAAATACACCCATCAGCTCTGGCACTGGTTCAAGAGAAGCCAGGGATGCCATATGTGTTCACATCCTGGCCACACGTGGTGATGGTAATAAATAATTGCTTGCAAATGCATGTGTTGCTTTCTTGATTAGTTGCTTTACTGTGGGATCTGCTGTATTGGTTAATTTTAATCTACTTTGTATGTTATTTAGATCTGAAATTGAGTAGAGTGCAGGGGATGAGGAAACTGCTCTAATTTTTAGGGAGTATACTGCATTTGATTAATTTTACAGCCTGCATTGACTAAAAGCTTTTATCCTGGTCTGCTATCAATTTAACTCTCTGTATTTGTCATTTTTTACTCCTGGGGTCCCACATAATTCAGTTTTGTAAATTGATTTGATAGATGTGTTCTGATACTTCAATAAAGCCTTTGGACATAGATTTGTCTATCCCTTGCTTTGCACGTAACCGGATGACAACCCTCGCTGAAGACAGAAATAGAACAGGATTAAATTAAAAGGTGTATTGAAAAGAACAGGATGGCCAGAGCAGGGGCCTGTTAACAGTGTCTTTTGACAATGCACGAAGTTAAAGCCGAAAAGCAAGAAAAAACCCTGCCAGGAGGCTTAATGATAACAGTGTTTGCAGCCTGTAAGATTCTCTTCATCCTTCCCTTTCTCCTCTATCTATCACCCATCCTGCCGGGCAGAAGGGAGGGTGAGCCCGCAGGTATGGACCAAGTCTCTCTGCCAACACCTCCAGATGGTCTGGCGGAGGCAGTACGAGCCTGCGCGAGTTATTATTGTTATAGAAACCATTGTTTCAGGAGCCAGGCAGGAGGAGGGCAAAGGGGAGGAAACGTCACCTTCTTTGTAACACACCTGCACACGCCTTGTCCCTGCAAAACAGCAAAGCCGATGGTGAGGCTCTTCTCATTCTTCAGTTGATTTTGTTTCTGGTTTCCATATTAACTGGTTGGAAGTTGCTGGTACAGACGGAGCGAGGCAGCCGGTGCAGGTACAACATGATGATTTCTGTGGTCCTGAGAATATTTAAAGGCAATACAATGTGAAATAAAATTATTTGTCCCTGTCACAAATGCATGAAGGTGTGGTTCTGCTGGGACTGTCACCAGAGATGTTCCTTTACCTGTTTTCACATCCATTAAACATACATAACTGGAAATTTTTGACCAGAAGAGCAGGGCAGTATTTATATCAGGGCTTCCAATGTTCTATGTAAGGCAGTTTTCAGAGCTTGGTGTTAGCACAGCTTATCAGTGGATGGAGGGGCCCTGTGACCTCCAGAGATGGACCTGCTAGATGTGCCCCACCAATTGAGCAACTACCTAAAATGACATCTACACAAGCAACTGATAAGGACTGTCTCCCAAAACTGAGAAGTAATCAGAAAGAGCAGTTGAGCTCTGAGCAGATGAGCAGTTGAACAGATGAGTTGCTGAGCTGCTGAGGTACGTGGTGGGCAACAGCTCAGTGCAAGACTGCTCCTCTTCTCCTCCCATCAAAGCCCCACAGGCTTCCCATAAAGGGGCAGAAGAAGAACTCAGGGAACTTTCTTTGATTTCAATTCATTTCATATTACACATCACAAGTGTTTATGGTTTGGTTTGGGTGGGTTTTACTGTAGTTTGTTCCAGGCTATCTCCTGTCCTAAAGGCAAACTCCAATGTCTGGTAATTGATACATGAAGAACTTTCACATGTTCACTGAGATAGACCATTCACAGGAGCGGGGACACTGCTCCTGAGGGTTGCTCTCAATCGCAGCCCATAATTTTGCAGCAGAGACGACATTGCTGGAGTCTGAAGGAGGAAAGTGATATTCAGATCACTTCAGGTGTAGTTGCTGTTATCTCAACTACCAGGCACTGGCTTCAAGCAAGGAGGAACACAATGAAAACACCACATGCTGTTGTCAACCACATTAATGCTCAATGTCTCAGTTTTGTAGCTGCCTAAACATGATGAAAACAAATCTTTAATAGCTGCTGCTTCCATCATTACATTGCACCCTGTTTGCTATTCAGTTGCAAGGACAGCTAATTTCCAGCAAATGAGAACAATGCGCTCATATTGCTAATTCATGCCACTACACACAAATGTTCAGATTATGTTGTGCAGATCCAAATTCCAGTCTCATTCACGAGTGCAACTCGTACTTTAAATCCAGCTCCTCAGCAAGAAGTACAGAGCCCTGCAGCAAAGCTTGTGACTAACCAAAACCTGAAAGAGGTATTTTATTAGATTTTTACAGTGTTTGAAAAGCAGACCTGGACGTATGGCAAATGGTGAAACCCAGGGGAACCAGTGTCAGAGACCATTTGAAGGCAAATGATTTGTCAGGAGGCTGGCATCCGCAAAGCCGCTGCACAAATTTCCCTTCATCTACTGCCTCTCTGTTTTGTTTTGTGGTTACACGTGGGTGCAGACAGGATATTTTGAGCTAAAAATTAGTTGGGGGTGGATAACAGTTTAAAGATAAAAGTAGAGCACAAACTATGTCTTGAAAAAGGGAGAGGTAAAAAGGACGTATAGCAGGATGGGTTGGGCATCTGAAGGGGTTGATCACAGCTTTTTGTGGCAGATGCTCACTGGTCTCTGGTCCTGGGGCACCACGAGCCCTCCCATGGCCAAGGGGGAACCTGGGCTCAGGTCTAAACTGGGCTTCTGTCCCATTCCCTCGTAGTCTAGGAAGCTGTCTGCTCATCCCACAGCCCTGCCTAGCTGTGCTAATTCCCTTCCTAAGTCACCATCAGCGCCTGGCACTGGGAATACGTCAGCAGCAGAAACCCACCTTGGCAGGGAATATTTCTGACAGAAAAAAGTACACCGTCTTTGCCTGTGTTTTGATTCACTCTCCTTGACTGAAAGGGCCATAACACATAACAACCTACCAGTTGGTTCTCCTTCTTTGCTGCTAAGCTGCTGTGTCATCTTTCCTCAACATTTTCCAGGCTAATTTCCATGTCTCCTGGTTCAGAAGATTATGATGATGGTAAACACTACTGGGCAGCCTTCCTGGCAGAGTACCTTTGCACCCTTGTGCTGAAAAGTCTTCCCCAAAAGAATTTCCAAACCACTTGCAAGAGTGGTGGGTGAGTCCCTATGCAGGGGCATGTATGCAACCGGTACAGACTCAGTTGGGAAGCTGAGCCCTCTTTTTGGGGCTTCTAATCCCCACGATGTGTCATAGGGATGGGGGGGAGGGGAAACCTACAGCCAGACCAAGGCTGTGTCAGCTGTAGGTGAGGCAGCAGAAGACAGAGGTTGACTTGCCAGGCTGGAGTTGACAAGCAGAGAACAAACATTCCCTTGATGGACAACCAAGAAGGTAGAGCTTAAAGGCCTCAGTGTGCACATTATGGAAAGTTTTAGGCACCTATTATCTGTTGCCATGCTTCCTGGCATGGGATTGCCTCAGATGTTATGAGGTAGGTTGGGCTGGGCTGGGTTAGTCATTGTCTGGTTGTAGGGGAAGGAGTTTCTGCAAGAAGTGGCTTTTCACTAGATGGTGCTCTTTCCTGAGCCATCACTGTGCCTGACCCCTCTTCTGGAGTCTGGGAACTTCCAAGGGATCTGCCTCATAAACCCATTTTACAGGGGGAGGAGGAAGGCAAATGAAAATGTTTCCAGTGTTCCTGTTCTTGTGTGCCTCACCCTGTTGGATCCACATAAGAAAAACTACTGCTTTACATCCTGGTTGAAAATGGTGTACGATGCTGGTCTGTTCCAGCCTCCAGAAGGACCACATTGTACAAGTTCTTTTGATTATTTCAGTTGATTTAAACAGAATCAACAGTGCATAGTTTGGAGTACAATGCCAAGTTCACACACAGGGTTTTCAGCAGAAACTCTTTTGCTCTGTCCACAGTATTGTTATTTCTGTTCTACCTGGAGAGAACATGATGTACGGGAATTACCTCCAGCCTGCGCCCAGCGCTCTGGCCAGCAGCATCATCTCTTTGGAAAGTATCAGAAAGTGTTTTTGGGGTTGGTAGTCATGAGATAAGACTGCCCAGGTCTAGAGAGGCAAGACACGCATGTTAAACTCAGTGTGGTTACTGTCTTTGTGGATATGACCAACCAACCAGGTCTAGCAGGATAGAAGCACATGCAGCAGGTTAAGCCAAGTGGAAACATTGGGCCACTGGATGTACACATTTCCAATGAGCTTCCAACAAAAATGGTAACCAAAGGCAGGTCGCCACCACAACAGATCATCCATCTTCATTCCCAGCCTCCTCAAACCTAGCCACACGCGGACCACAGGCCCATGAACTCATTTCACCCATTTTCCAGGGCAAGGTGTGGAAACGGTATGGGAAGATGTTCCTCCCTCAAACATACGCACCCCACACAGAGGTCGAGGATTGGGGAAAAGGTGGCGAGGAGCAGGATGAGGCCATGGGCCGGCTTGGTGGGTCTCAGGTTGAGGTGCAAGGTTTTGTGGCAGGTACAGACCCGCAGCATTTGGGTACAGCCGGTTGCCTTCAAGGCTGGAGAGCTGTGTCCGAGGTCTGTCCAGCGCTGGGGAGCTGTGTACAAGCTGCTGGGGGTGGGAACGCCACAAACAGGCCTTTACAGCTGAAACTGAGTGCGTGGGAAGGAAGTATCCCTCTCAGATAAAAATAAACCCCAAACATAAAGAGTCGCTCCTGTCCTTTCGCACCAGCCGCGCAGCATAAACAAGCAGGGGGGGGTCCCGCAGCAACTGGGCAAACTGGGAGAAGGACAGCGGGAGGAGCGGCCAGGTGACAGGTGAGGTACCCGCGCTCCCCCAGCCCGGGGCTTTCCCCAGCCGCCCCTTCCCCTCGGCGGA
>VZTM01026022.1:2096-146971 GCA_013400555.1 Jacana jacana | reverse complement strand
TTTTTTTTTTTCCTCTCTTTTTTCTTTTTCCCAACTTGCCTTTCTCCCTTGCAAATGACCTTTACGCAGATCTAAAAGGCAAATCACATCACTGGGAGTTAGCTGGTAGGTTACGTTGGTTAGCGATAAGAAAATATGATGGCAGCGCGCCAGGGAAAGCAGCTATGCCAGGAACTTGTTGCTGCAGTCAGGCTATACAGATCTCTTTAAAAAAAGAGATATCTCTATACAATTATGGCCCTGTGTCACGGGGCCAGGGTGACTCCTCCGTTCATGCCTACATGACAAATATGGTGCGACGCCACAAATCTTGTAAAAAGTTTAATACCCTTCCAGAGGACGCTGGTGGAAGCATGCAAGAGGTAAAAACCTTTTCAGTGTCATCCTAAACTTTGAACTGTAATTTTGCAACCTCCTTTGTGCATCAGTATAGGTGGAGGCAGCCCCTTCCAGTTCCCTAGCTCAGCCATGGTGGGATTTGCTGTTCAGCAAGCCCAACTGGGAAATAGGTTCCATTACGGATATGCTTTGGTTTGGGTTTGTTTTCATTCTCTTTCCTGTACAATTCATACCCTGAATCAATTCAGCAAAAAAGTTAATTCTTTACCTGGGTTCTTTACCTTGACTGACGTCCATTCATGATCTTTACAAGCAGCTGCTGCGGCCGAAGGCTCTGGTGCTTCCACCAGGAGAAATGCTGCTGGAGCTACACCCTTGGAAGTGCTTTTCTGATTGTAAAGGTGGTGTTTGATATTGGTGCCCACCCCTGTTTTATAGCATGTGAAGATGACAAGGGAGATAGAAATAATTGCAGTGCTAGGGAACATGAAGCACTTCTAACTTATCTTAGAAAGTTATCTAACTTATCTTAGAAATAGATCTATCGAGAGTGAAGATACATCTTCTTTGCAAAAATAAACCCTGCCTTTTTTATCCTCTTTTTTTCTTCTTTTTTTCCTTTGAGACCATGCTAGGTACACGTCTAAGTTCTTGAAGAACAGGAAGAAAGTGTAATCACAAACACTTTTAAGTAGTCAACAGTCCTTAAAAAGTACGTGGTGTGAAATCTTGCAAAAAGTACGCTTTAATTCTGTTGTAGCTGTAAAGGATCATGTCACAGTCTAACAAGACTTATTTTGGACACAGTTCTAGAAAACCCTAAAAAACTGGATGTTGAACAATTTATTGGGCGATTCTTGTTATGGGTGAGAAAAAGCTAAACTCCCTGCTGGCGTAGCGATGTAGTTCTCACAGTCCAAACGCTGACCTGTCACAAAGATACATCAGGGGGTTCTCAAATGTTGTATGTGGGACTGGAGTAAATGCAAGGAGAAGACACCCCTTAAACTACTATGAGCACCTCCTACAGCTCTGGTGTTGAGGGCTGGAAATACAGTATATGCCAAGCATGTTTTGTGTGTGAGGTTGGGTTTGGTGCCTCTGGGCAGCCTCCTGCGAGGTTTCTCGCAGCTGTGGAGACTGATGATGGTGAGGACCTCGTGGGCTTCTGCATTTCTTAAAGACCTTGATTTTGGCCTCAGCTGCAGCATCCAAAGTGGTGTTTTTTCACAGGTTAACTTGTACTTCTGTACTAGGGGCTCATTTGACAAAGTGAATCTTCCTTGACCGCCTGCATTTTCTCTGAATCTCTTTCCCCTTCATAAGGACCAGGAGTTCACTCGTATGTTTCTTCAAAGTGATCAGGTCTCTTCCTTCAAACATTGTGCTTGGTGATTCTGTAAGTTGCTCGTAAATTACCGCTGAACTATCGCAGTTTTGTGTGTTTGAGCCTTGCATGAGGTCGCCTTTTGGTTTCCTTGGAAGTGGTGGGATGGTGACTGCTGGCTCATATAGGTGAGTCGGATCCTGCGTAGCGGATCCTCTGAGATACTACCTAAAACGTATGAGTGCAGGGAGCTGCAGCTGATCCATTGCATCGTAGTTTCAAGCACTTGTGACATTTTCAACTAGACTATGGAAGATGTTTAGCATTTGCCAGAGCAGCTTCTGGCTTCTTCTAGTGTCTCTTGGGGTATTTTTTTTTTATTATTTCATTGGGGAGGGTGTAGTCTACCTTTCACAAAAATCATAACCTTTTTGTTGCTTTGCTGAACTGTTTTTAACTTCACATTACGTTTGCAAAATACACAAAGAGAGATCTCCCCAAATGGCTGTATAACATGGGATGTGTTGTACAGTGTGACAGCGCCACCAAGGTTAACCCCATCCAGTGTAAAAGGAAGGATTTAAAGATTTCCTTCTGTAGCAAACACTAAGGGTTTTGTTTCCGAGTGGGAGGGAAAATAAGTGATGAATTACTTATTTAAGTATGAGGCTGAGTTTTGGTGAGACTTACTCTCTGTGAGCATGATCTAGGGTGGTCATCTTAAAGGAGAAAGGTGTGTGTCATTTGATGAAGATGTTCAATACCTCGTGTTGAGAAAAACCACTCGATGTGTCACATGTGAATCTCTTGTGCTTTTTATCAGCCGTAACCAATGCAAATTGGAGCAGTAAGTTATGTTAAAACCTGTGACGTACTTTGTAGCTTCATCTAAATTGTAGCTGAGGTTTCTGGCAAAGTTACTTAGGAAAGTAAATCTCTTTTCCAAATGTCTCTGCCCCCAGTGGTGTAACTGCTCTGGAAGTCTGGAGGCTGCCGTGAATAAAACCATTACAAACAAGGATTTTGGCAGGCAGCAGCTGTTCTGAACTGGACTGTCTTCAGGCTCAAACTACTGACTCACCCTTTCTTTTTCCATGGGTTAACACACCTGGCATGTGTCATGCGTGGATGCAGGCTGACTCGTCGTGTTCTTGCAGGTACCCCTGTTTTCAGTGTAAGGAAGACTGAGGAGGGGTATGTGAAGGTGCACAGTGACCTCCTGCAGGAAGTAAACACCTTCTAATGGAAACTGAGGCCAAGGATGGGCTTATCTAAGGACTCCTTTTGCCATGTCCCTGATGCTGGGCTCCCCGGAGAGATGATGTTTCGCTTCTGCCACGTTTTAGGGAAAGGCAGAGCTGCTCTTTGTGTCAAGTCCCTCCCTCTGGGGCAACGATGTGAAAAGCTGTGCTGGGTCAGGCTATGGCAAGTGGCCCATGCTTGTGTCTATGGGCACAGTGGAGTTCAATACCAGGATGTGTGGCACATTTGGCTTCCCATCACGTGCGGCTCTCAACACCCAGCCGAATCTTGGAAGCTGCTGTCAATAGGAAGAGAAGGAAAATTGTGGATGTCGAGGTGTGAGATGGCTGAAGTGATTGAGAGTCTTGCTTGTTTCATACACTAGTTTCCCTCCAGAGTTTCCTCTGGGATGCTGGAGCCTTAGGTCCTGTAATAAGAGTGGGACAATGAATGCTTGAATGGAGGAAGCAGGTGTTACAGGAAGAGGGGGAAGTGATTTATTTTTTGGGGGGAAGGGGAGACAGGATGGCCAGATTTGACCCTTGTACAAGGCAGTCTCTTCTGGCACATGAGCTTGTGCACAGCATGGTGTGCTTCTGAACCCACAGGTAAGATGGCAGCAAAACTAGGACTTGCCCCTCTTTATTTTGGAATTAACATCACTTAGTGAGTCAGCTGAGGAGCATGGCTTACATGATGTGCTTCTGAAGTTACATGATGAATTTTGTTGTTCCTTTGGTCCCTGCTACCATAAATCCTTCACTGCAGCAGCAAAGTCCAGCGGCACTGGACTACTTAAAAGTTTTCACTTTGTTCTTGAGGAGGGCTGGCTTTTATTGTTTTCAAACCAGACTGGAGAGGAGTGTATGTGTGACCTAGATAAAAACAGTTTCCGTCGTCTGATCTGCAGGTCTGGGTTGGGGCAGAGGATGATTCTGGAGATAGAAGCAAAGCATGCTGGTTCACGCGCGACGTAGCAGATGTGTTTGCATCCATAGCTGAGCTGAAAGACTTTCCCATCCAGGGAATAATGGCAGTGCTTCACTTCAGTGGGGTTTCCAGCCTGTGCAGGAGCTTCACTTGGACATGGGAGTCAGTTTTTCCATCGCTCAGGGTTTGCAGCCACTCCACCCATTTTTATGATGAGTGATCATCGTCTAAGGGTGCAGTGGAACACAAGAGGTGATGAGCAAACCTTTTGTTGCATTAAATATAAATGTTTATAGTTTCTCTTCTCCTAGCAGCTGCAGAAAAGGTAGGCTGTCTCGGCTGAGAAGAAAAATAAAGACTAAACTCCCTTTTATAGGTCCTGTCGTAAAAGGAAGTTTTGTGTAATGAACAGTCATTTCACAAGGTCCAGGTGACTCTTTACACTTTTGCATCATTCAAGGCAAAACAGTGCTGCAGATGTTTGCTACCTGCAGGTTTTTTCTCTATTAAGTAGTGCAGTTGCCAACAGGAAAATGAAAGTATGTCATCTTCAGGTCTGCCGTATGAGGATGCTAGGGGTTACTTTGGTACCTGCCGAGGTTTGTGTGCTGGTGGCTCTGCGGTATCCCACTGGCTTAGGCATGGGACTGGGGCAAAGTGGATCTGCTTGGGCAATGGGGGCTTGGAGCCCTACAAAATCTCAAACTACTTTTCCACCCTGGCCAGGGCTGCTAATTAATGACGGGGCTTTTTGGTAATGTAGGCTGAAGAAGGGTGCCTGTGGCAAGGAGGCTGAGATTTAAGCACTTAACTAGGTTAAAAGTGCTTTTAACTAGGTTAAAAGGGTGTTCTTGAGTGTGTGGTTTGCTCCTCTCCTCCTTACGATGCTGGAGGGGAGGGGGGTGGTGGGAGCTGTTTTCTTGGCAGCTGTTTCACAGTGAAAACAGGGCCTTGGTCCCAATTTTCATGAGCCCTGTATTAAGCTAGAAAAAGAACTAGCTCGTTGCTCAAAGAGCTTACAAGCTAAAACTGTGGATAATAAATACGCTTGCATGGATGTTAAGAGGATTAATTGTTTGTGAAGTGCATTGAAAGTGGGAGAACTGAAGAAGTACTTAAGTGGTAACGGTCTGTGTGTCATGTACATTTTATTAATTTGTTTCTTCCTCCTCCCAGTCAGACTACAAGCAGCCTTTGTCAGTCTGTATGAAATTCATGTGGCAGCCCCATGTTTTCCTGTATTTTGGGGATTTTACCCTTACAATTTACTTATGGGCAGGGCCTTTAAGGTGGTAAAAGGTTGCCTCTTCAGATATCATATCTGAAGAAGTACCTTGTTAATTTTATGTGACATGCTTCCTTCTGCAGCTAGAATTGGCTCTCTTTTAACTGTGGGGTTTAGTGCTTAGACCTCCCTGGTTCTTCCTTTATCAGATTAGCGAGGATTTTGGCAGGACTTCGTGCTGCTTTTTCTTAGCCAATCGACTTGCATGTGAGCGCTCAGTAACTTTCTTGCTTTATAATCTCAAAGTTCAGAAGTCGTGGGGCTGTTTGAGGCTAAGAGGAGATCCCGTCCCAGCAACAGCAGGCGTGTCAAAGGAAAACACCGCAGTAAGCAGAGGGCAAGTTTTGAAATGAAATTAAATGAAAATTCCAAACTACTTGAGGAGGATTGGAGAGGATTTGTGGCAAATGCTTGCAAACGTGTGTGTCTTCCTGAAACGCCAAAACACACGAGTGTGCTTTTTTTTTAGCCCTTTTTTACCAGATTGCTTGTGTGACCCCTCCTCTATGTCAATTAGTGCTGTGAGATGGCAGATGAATGGCAATCAGACAGTTACTGTAAAGAGTATTCTGTGAAAAGATTGAGCATTTGAAATGCTTAAAAATGATAAAAGGTATAAAGTGAGAGTGACCTTGGAGCTTTTTAGTTCTCTGCTTAGAAAAGTCTTTAATTTTATTTTTTTTTTCCCCCTCTCCAGGAACTAATTTGTAAAATCTTTGCCAATTTTTACTAAAACCCTAGTCTCATCAGTGCTTCTGATATTAATTTAAGAAGAATACTATTTTTATAAACACCTGTGTGCATTAATGCCTTGGGCTTTCGATATTTCAGTGCCAAGAGACACGTAGACCGTTTTGGAGGAAGCGTGCTTTAAGTCTTGTTAAATTTTTGGGAATGCTACATCACTTGATGTTTGCATTAAAGGAGACAAAATTGTTTTCTCTGTAGGGGTTTTTTGGTTGTTTTTTTGGTTTGGGGTTTTTTTTGACTCTCGGATAAGGCTGAATCTGAGCCACTGGGTGACTGGAGGGTGAAGAAGGCGACTCAGTTTAGCGCTTGCTGGTGGTTGTGTGAATGTGGCTGTGATGCTCAGCCGGGCAGCGCTTTGAACCCCCGCACAAGGGATGTAAAACTGTGTCTAGCTGGGACTGTGTCACTTCTGGCCAGTTGGAACACAAATAAATAAATAAATAAAATTCCCATGGTAGAGGGGAGAAAAAGATCTGTTGGGATGGTGCTAGATGAGAGCCTAGCGGCAACTGGGAATTTGGGAATACGCCCGAGCTGGGGAATGCACTGATGAGCTCTGGATGTGTGCCTTCCAGCCAGGGAGAGTTGCAGGGTGGCGATGGCATGGACCACCCTGCTTGCCTGTTGGGAACTAATTGTCACCTCTGCTTCTTGCTCAGCTTCAGGGTTAGCAAGCCGTTCCTCAGTCCAGAGCAGACTGTTGGACATGAGGATACAGGACTAACCCTCTTTGCTGACTTCTCCTTGAATTTAGCAAACTTTAATTCACTCTTTAGTGCAGGATGCTAAGTTCCAGAGCAGTGATGGGCCAGTCCTGCTGTCATTGCCTTGGCCGGTGGTCAGTGTCCTTGCCTGCGAAGGAGCACAGGCAGGATCAGAAAAGACATTGATTTTATTTTTCCCCTCTTTAATTTATCTGTGTCAATTCGCCAATACCTGTGATTCAGAAAATAAACTTTGTCTGATACATCCAACCCAGAAAAGCGCTTATATATATCCAGCAGCCAGGAAATCGAATAAGTCCTGATCTATTCTTCGTTTCGTCTGTTTCCTGTGGTTTTATTGTTTGTGTTACCAGCACTAATATTTACATACTTTTGAATGAGCTTTTCTTTTTTTGGAAGATACTGCTTTGTTCATATGCCTTGCAGAACAGGTTCTTCCATTTATTTATTTATTTATTTATATTCTAATAACCAAACAACTTACTTTCTCAAAGGAGTAGGAGAAAAAAAAAAAGGAAGATCATAGGAAACACCAAAGGGAGCTATCTAAGAATAGAATTGTTTTTTGCTGATGATATGCTAAGACTCATTCTAAACTTGTGTCTACCCTTCCAATTGTCCTTGGGCTTTTTGAGAGCTTTGTAAAACTTCCTACATATCAAATTGCGTGCTTGTGGGTGCTTTATCTGAACAGCAGATGCATTTACAGTTGGCATTTTAAATGCAAAGGTGCTTCTATGAAAATGTTCGTAAGAACAAAGTTACACTTCCCACTAAAACCCCAAAGATTTATCAGGGCACGCCAGTGGGCTCCGCGGTGTTGGTGTTGAAAAGTAGGGCTTGTGAATGTTGTCCAGCTTTGTGTCTCTGGAAACCAAAGTCTGTCTTTTTTTTCTTCCTGTGAAGTAAGGAAGATTTCATGGTTATTATGTTCCCTGCCTTTCTTCTGGGTGTGTGGGAGGGATGGAGATAATGTTCTTCTGGAGCTCTGGCCTTCTCTTCCATGTCTATTTAGTTTCCTCTAATAATCCTTTAGGAACTAATTTGAAATTGACATTATTTTGTTTTTTAACTAATGTGGTCTCCAGAGAAAGTTGTGATCAGCCTTTATTTACAATTATTAGTTCTATGTTGATTTTCCAACTACCCTTCCACTATATATTTAAGAAGTAACCGTAGGACTCCCTTCTTTTTTTTTTTTTTTTTTCCCAATCTGTTCTCCCTGCCATGAAATAAAACCTATTTACATGTTGATGAATAGTGGCTAGGAAGCCTGTCTGGTTCTGCAACAGGATCCATAAATAGCATTAGTGTCTGGTTTACTTCGGGAAGGAAGGTGTCCTGTGGTGGCGGTGGCAGGAGGGGAGCCTTGCTCTTGCTTGCAGTAAGGTTTCCCCATCTGAGCCATGTTCACCAGCACCACACTTAAGAAGCACGATATGGAGTGTGTAGCTTAAATATTTAGAGTATGGAACCCCTTTAAAAGCTCAAGCAAGTATTGACTTGAATAGAAATGGGTTATAGTGACCTCTTTATTTCTCTGTACCTCTGCTGTGGGCTCAGAAAGGACTTGGTGGATCATAAAGCTGGTGTGAAAAAATGCTTTTCCCATCACCCTTCCTATCTCTTCCCGCAGGGAGCACCTCGGGACAGGTATGGTTGGTGTATAACGCTCCAGAGTGTTCGGGGTGGATGAGACCGCACTTGGAGTAGCTGTTCCAGTTGCCAGACTGGCTCAGGCAGCTAAATTCTCAAACCTGTTGGGTCTCAGGATTGAGGTTTGGACGAATGCCTCTGAAAATGCACTCTCCCAACCATTCGTAAGGGCATTTTTTGAACCAAGAACGCCAGGTTTGGTTTTCGGAGGCATTTAGTTGTTAAAGGAGAAGGCTGTCCTCTGTGGTAGGTCAGAAATAGGTTTATTCTGGGAAAGGGAAGGAGAAGGTTCGGGTGGTATAGAGACAGCACAGTTAATTCTCCCTGATGCCCCAAAGGCAAGTGGATGCTCACAACCATTTGCAAAATGGCCATGGAAGGTAATTAGCTCAAGGCCATCCTGTGAGCTGATGAGGCTTGGGACACTGCTGTCCTGTTTGGATGATGGTGGGCAAAATGAAACAAGGTAAACTTTCAGAATTGGAATAAAAAAAGCTTTTCATTTTTGCCCCCTTAACGAAGGTGGTGATGAGAAATGCTCCCCTGCCGTGCTGTATCCTTTTTATTTTATTTTATTATTTTTTAAAGCTGCTTGTGGCATGGTTATTACTGGATGTTGTGAAATGTAAATAACACCAAGGTAGTGAACTCGGCATTCCCGGCTCCTTGGCAGTGTTTGTGAATGGAAACATCTGTCCAAGTCCTCTCCGGTTCGCTTCCCTCGCACAGCTGCCCGCTTCGAGTGCAGCTCCGTGCAGGGCTGTACGTGCAGCCGAGTCCTGGAAACTCTCTCCTTAACTTTTGCATGTGTACACTGCACAAAATGGAAGAAAATCTAGAGGCTAAAATGTGGAATGAGATTATTTATTTATTTATTTATTTTTATTTTAGTGCAAGGCTGCACTGGTGGAGCCACAACTGGAATACTGCATATACTGCATCTATCCAGTTCAAGAGAGACAGGGAACTACTGGAGAGGGTCTAGCGTAGGACAACAAAGTGGATGAAGGGATTGGAGCATCTCCCTGATGAGGAAAGGCTCAGAGAGCTGGGACTCTTTATCCTGGAGAAGAGAAGGCTGAAGGGAGACCTTATTAATGCGTTCAAGTATCCGAAGGGTGGGTGGAAAGAGGATGGAGTTGGACTCTTTCCCGGTGACAGGACAAGGGGCAACAGGCCCAAGGTGGAACATAGGAAGTTCCATTCAAATATGATGAAAACCTTTCTGATGAGGGTGCCAGAGCCCTGGAACAGGCTGCCCAGGGAGGCTGTGGAGTCCCCTTCTCTGGAGACCTTCAAGACCAGCCTGGATGCAGTCCTGAGTGATGTGCTCTGGGCAATTGTGCTTTGGCAGGGGAGTTGGACTAGTTGATCTCTTGAGGGCCTTTCCAACTCTGACAACTCTGTGAAGTGATTAAAATAACTGGTGTCCTTGTGCCAGCCTCTGCAAGATCCGGTGCAAGCCAGACCTGATCTCTTGGCAGAGTCCGTCTCTTCTCCCAGAGCATCTCACTTGGATTTCGCTCTCAAATCACAGCCCCTCACTTGGCAAATACGTAAATATTCCCTGTCTCTTCTATTCAGATTATACAAATCGGCTCTGGCAGGGTGTAAGCTTCACTTGAAAGGATGTGTTGGTGTGCAGGCTTGGAGATGGGTGATAAAAATTGAATGGCTTTTACATGAAATCACCTTTTAAAGAGGAGCCAGAATGAAGGGAACGATGCGAAACAGAGGCAGCAGCAAGTAGAGAAAGGAAGGTGGAAACCACCCTGATAATTCATTCAAGGTTTCTTCTTGAGCTTGAGAGGGAGATCTCAGTAGCTTTTAGCTAAGTGCGTATTTAAAGGGCAAAAAAACGCAAACCACCCAAACAAAAACTAAAAACACAACCCCATAAGCTAAGAAATCATGCAAATCATGCAGGAAATACGTAATGAACATTTCACGATTGGGAGAGATAGTAACCAGGCTTCAGAGCTTTAGGTTGGCTACAGGATGTAGATTTTGCTGTTGTGCTGATGGGGGTGAGTGCTGTGTGTGGCAGCATTGACAATTTTGACTCTAAGGAAGAGTGTGGAAACTTTAGAGAAGGCTTTAAAATATTTTTTAATTATTATTTAAACTAGAAAACCTGCTAGGAAATTTGTCACATTACTGGAACTCAAAATTGAGACGTCTTTACAAGGTGTTTCCCTTTTCTGCTTGCAATTTTAATCATAAATTGGGAAGATGGAGGGGATATGGCATGGGATGCTTTTTTTTTCCCCTTCCCTTTTCAAAAGGTAGAAATACCAATCATTTTCCTCTCCTTGTCCACCTCTCGTGTGTGCAGCTTTGGTTTAAAGTGAGACTTCATGGCCAGTTTTGATAGATTAGGAATATTTTAAGTGAATTAAAATGACTCTCTGAGATGCCTTTATGAAAATGCTTTTGTGTGTCTTTAAAATTTTCAGTGATTTTTCTTTGGCTGTCAATATGTGAAAAGTTAGTTCTGTAAGGCAGATCTTAATGATGGTTGCCAAGGAATAATGCTGGATGCAATATATCCAGTTCTGAAAAAAGTGAAAAAACATAAATGACATACTCAGAACTTACTAAGATGAAAATTACAGTGACGACAGGCTACTAAGGATTTTACTCTGCTGAGGAATTTGACTTAAAGTCTTTACTGGAGCCTGAAGTTGAATTTGAGCTGCCAATTCAGTTGAAATGTAAAATGCCTCCCTGTCTCCGTTGGAGTAAGCTAATGCAGAGTTTTGACTGATTTTTATTTTTTTTCCCCCCTCTTTTCATTGGACAGATTTGCAAAGAATTATTCTGATAATTTTATTTTCCCCTCTGAGTCATTCCAAAACCTAATACATTTTAGCATTGCAGAACGGAGCCGGGGTGTGTGTGAGTGTGTGTGTGTGTTGCTTCTGCTCTCTCTCTGGTGTCTCTTCAGGATTTCCAGCTCTGTAAATAATTGCTCAAGGCAAAGGTACACTAATATTATTTGATGAACAGGAAGTCTGCAAATAGCTGTGGTATTTTGCCATAATTACATTTGCAGTGATGCAGGTGTTTAGTCTTACCCAGAGTCAGGAAAACCAGTGCTTCAAATAGATTTGTAAGACCACGCGGATGAGGGGGTGTAGGTTGGAAGGAAAGTACAGCAGCAAAGTTGAATTTAAGGGGTTAAAAAAAGGAGGTGGTTTTCAGGAGATCTGTTGCAGGTGGCACAGCTGTTCTGGCTTGGCTTTCTAACAGCAAAACAAAACCACCTGAATCTCTGTTTCTTCAGAATGGTTCCTTTAGACTTTTCTTTTTGTTTATTTGTTTGGGCTTTTTTGGTTTTGTTTGTTTGTTTTGTTTGTTGTTTGTTTTGCTTTGGATGGGTTACAGTGGTCTTGCATTCGCATGCTGCTCCTTCTGCTCCCACTGCTGTCCCGGGGCTCAGTGAAATTTGTTGATGTGGTAGCTTTTGCCTGATGCTTCATGCCCCCAGACTTCTCCTTAGCTCCTGCCATACAAAATTGCACTTCTTGGTTGTGTTGGCGAATGGAGCAGCTGGTGAGGCGATGCCCCATGTCTCCTCCAGACAGTGAGAACGTTAAAACACTTCATTAATACTTAACTTGAGCAGTCTCAATGAGATGGCTGAAGGAAATGAAATACTGTCATTAAAGTAACACTGTCAGAAATACCTGAAACCAGCTGTACTGGGAGACTGACTCATCCTACCCTTGCTCTGGGATCTTGGCTGGATGTAGTAGGAGGGTATCCTCTTGTTTTGGTTTTTTTCCCCCAATCTTATGACCTTGTATCACCAGCCTATGAATTTATTTGGGAACAGAGTGATGCAGGAGGGAAGGTGATATGTGAACAGGAATGCTTCTGTGGGTGATGCTCATAGCGTAAATGGTCAGGGAGTAGTTATTTTGAGAGGAAACCTTAGCTCACATTCATCGAGCTGAACTACCAAGGGCAGCCTGTGACGCAGGAGAAAAAGGGATGGGGGAAAAAGAAGCAGAATGTAAGAGGATGCATGTCCCGGGGAAGTGGAGCACCACTCGTGTTATCTCTTCAAAGTCCCCTGCTTTTCCTCCCTCTCTTCCAACCATCTCTAGATGGTCATTATTCTAAGTGGGCTCTGAGGTTTGGAAGAAAAAGAACCAAAACAACAAAAAAAAACCCAACTAAAAACCCACTGATACTGCAAGGAGCAATAGTTTCTGCAGAAAATTGCTGTTCTATATGTAAACTTAGCATGGAAATTTGTAAGCTAGATCCATTGTGATGTCTTCAGTTGAGGTTGGCTCTGAAGCTTTGGGGGGGGCATAGGAAAATACTTGTGTGGCAGCCCATGTGGGGTTGTAGAAAACCAAATAAATGTCCCAGTCTTGCTTAGTGCTGTCTTTGAGCACTTCTCTCAGCCTTGGGTGTTCTTGAAGAACTCGTTCATTCGTTCGTAGCATAAAAAGCAGTACTTAGGATATTTAGACAGAAATGGTGCTGCCTCTCCAGAAAGGAATATTAGTATAAATATTGAAAGTGTCCAGTTAATCTGGCAGGATTGTGAACCACTGCATGATACCATGTCTGTGCACATTTACCACTGTAATTATGAATGACTTGTGCTGTGAGACAGGGCGATAGCTTCAGAACCGCCTTTTTTGTTATAAATACGGTGTCTTCTCTGCTATTGTTTAAAGACTCCTTTGGAAGCCCCATTTAATAGTGGAGCTGAGTGAATAATTCAAGAACTCTTTATCAAGTACTTGTTTAAATTCTTAAATGAGCTCACCATAACCTTTTTTATGCACCCCTCCTGCATGTGTCATACAAATATTAGAATAATAGGGTTTTACTAGCGCAAATGTTTCTGTGAAGCAAATTTTTAGAGCTTGATGTATGACTGTTTATGGAAAGGGGAATGTTCAAATCTCACACACCAGTGTCTACGCCAGAAAGTTGTGCTCGCTTACTTAGGGAGAGGGTGGGGGACAGGACCCTCAGCTTTTGTTTGAGCAAGTCTAACTAAGCTCATTTGTCAGATTGACCCGTATGCAGTTTAAAAACTGAACACATTATTTAAGGGAACGTCAGATGTATCTCTTCTCCAGGCCATTCTACGAACAGTAGCAGTTCTTTAAAAAAAATTTNCCCTTGACACCAGAGGAAGCAGCACATTCAAGCTGTGTCTGCTTAGCATCACGGAGTAGCTTAACACGGGGATGCAGATTGGAGAAAGTCCATAGTTGTCTTCCAGGTTTGGTCTTCCCATGGCTTGAAGACCAGTTCAGGGTGGAGGAGAGCCTTGCAGATAGGTAATTTGGGTGGATTTAGCATGGCTGCTCACATGTATTAATGTTTGCAGACTTGGTGGTAAAAGCTCATTAGTATTAAAGTCGCTTTTGAGTACTGACGATCTTTGGAGGGCTTTTATTTGCCTTTTAATAAGGATGTCTAGAGAATCAGCATGCATTCATCTTTTGCTTCTGAAGAGAAGACTTGTACATTGAAAGCCAGCTCAAGAAGCAGGGGTTGAAGATTAGGTAAGCAGCTGGGCAATGCTGTATTCTCAGTGGAGAATTGTTGCTTAATTGGTTACAAGAATTTAGTAGAGGCTGTTTATTCTGTTTGCACACAAACCTTCTCCTGTGCACGCTCTGGCAGCCATCTAATCTCTGGCACCGCTAAGTGTGTGCTGCAGCTTCCCTTGGAGGATGAGATGGAAAACCCGTGCTCTTTCAAAGCAGGAGTTTGCAAGGTCTCAATTGCATCAATGGGCTTTGCTCTCTGATTTTTTTTTTATTTTTAAATTCTTTTCCAACTTTCACCTCTGAGCTCTGATAGAACCTTCTTTAACTGTATAAACGTGGTTACTGCAGAACTGCCCAGGAATGTGCTGAAGTCCAGCCACTGGTAAGTGTCCGTGCCATGTGCCCCACGCGATATATGCAGAAATCTGGAATTGCAGGCTTGTGTTGTGAAGCAGATTCTTGGAGTGACAAAGAAACTACTATTGAAATCTTCCATTGCCTTCGGTCGCAGCTATTCCAAGTGTAACCTCTAACGGTACGGAGGCCAGAAACTAGGCATCTACATATGCAAAGGCAGGACTGTGAGGGAGGGGGAAAAACCTACCGTGATCTTCAGAAGCAGGAACTTTTGGGGTTTGGGGTTACAAAAAAAACCCAACCAAACAAAAAAAACCAAACCAAACAAACTCAAGTCAACAAAACCCAAAAACTCCAGCATCATCACAGCAAGCAACTGTGAATTTGCAGAAGATGGGCAGTGAAACGTAAGATAATTTTTGTAATGTAAGTAAAAAAAAAAAAGTTAAAAAACCTGTTCTTTGGCTTTCCTGAAACTGTTATGTGTGGGAAGTCATATTTCAACTGAACAAAATTAGTTGCATCTAACTCTGTAACAGGGAACATTGGCCTGGTGGTGGTGTTTTTTTGTGCTCTGTAAATTTGGAGGGGAAGACTGTCAAGGATTATTCTGTCTTCCTCACATCAGCTGTAGCACCTGGTGCAGTTGGGTCTTCATCAAGTTAAAAAGAGTTGACTGAGAAACCTCTGGTCCATGCTTCTTCATATCCGTGCAATGCAGTGACTATTGATGGGTCATCAGCTGTAACTGGCAAGTGCAGGTTCCTCAGAGTTGAAAGCAAATGGGAAGGTTTGGATGAACTTTCTTCACTTGTTTTTAATTAAATATTGGTGCAACAGGAGTTGTTTTGTGACAAGAAAGGCCCAATGATCTTACAGAACATGCGGAGCAAGCAGGTTCGGTCTTGTCCCGTTACGACATTCCCACCGTAGGAAACACCCTTTTGCGCTTTGATAAACTTGGCCTTATTAAGAGTGCTGAGCTGCAAATTAAGTAATACCTACAGTTGCTTTTGTGCGTTGTAGACCTGTAACAGTATGTTGTCTGTTGGGCCATTGGGCTGCAAAGCAGGGGTGTGAAGATTGGTGAGCAATGTTACCCTTATTTACTCTGTGTGGAGTCTGAGATTTGGCAGCTCTTTCTGAAATACCCACTACATCTGAGCATTTGCCAACTGAGCCGCTGTAGTTTTTACGTTGGAAGTCGGTGATTGCAACAGGCAAGGTCTGGGCTTCAGCAGGAGGCGAGGAGAGCGAGTGCCAGCCGGGCTCTGCCCCCGGGGATGAGGCTGAGGAGATGCCGGCTGGTAGCAGAACAGAAAGCAACACTCTTGTCTCCTGGTTCCCTCATTCTCTGCTCAGTCTTCGAGGAGAAATCAGGTGGTGCCGAGTGAACTGAAGTGTCTGCGTGCTTGGTGCTGTAGTTTTGTGTAAACTTAATCATAACCCATAGGAGAAACTGGATCAATGTAAGCTCTGGATTTTGTTGTAGTTCTTTGCTTGCATTCTGCAAAGCAAGAGGTACTTTGACAGCCCTTGGCAGCCTTGCCCCTATTTATGTAGGCATCTTTGATACTTCACCCTCCATGTGGCGACCTGTGGATCATCTCCGTTGGGTCTTCATGCCATTCTTGGGTTTGGTTATTCCCTCTTTCTGCCTGGTAGAGATTTGTAGTCCACCCCTGTCTGGTTGAAAGTGTTGCCTGTTTAAAAATGCATCACCTTGTCTTTTAAGTCTTCCTACCCATATAGTAAGTAGTGTGTTGGAAAAACATGTTATTCTTTTTCCTTGTGTTGATCTCATTTAGCACTGTCGGAGGAGAAAATGGTTAATGACTTGATGTGTATTTGCTCTGGATGGAGTAATGATGAAGTGTAGTCAGGTTGTTTTCTTCCTTTTAAAGATGCATACTATTTTCTGCTGTGGGTATTTTGATTCTTGTTTATTTTGCTAATTCGTTTGGAGAAGAATAGTCTGGGAGAGGGGAAGGAAGAGGCAGGGTTTACCCCTGCAACCGTCATTGTTAGCCCTAACTTTTGGTAGAGCTTTGCTGCTTTGGCTCAACCTTTTTAAGCTTGAGAAATATCTTTGTGTTTGTGTTCTCCTCTTGTTAAGCTCTAAAGCTCTGTTAACTATATTAATAGGGGGAATGTTTTTCAGAGTCTTGGTAGAGTTTCCAGGCAGCTTTTCATCCGCCAAGTACTATACCGGGCTCTTGGTGGTGGAGTTTTGCTTGGTTAGCTCTTAAGAATCTGCAAAGCAACTGTTCAAAATTGCTGACATATGTTAAATAATGTGGAAATCACCATCCTACCCCATTGAAATCTGAGTGCTCGTGTTGGCAGTAAGAACAGCATCTGATCCTGACAATTGTCTTAATCTGGAGAGCATTTCTAGGCCGTGTCTTCCCTCTAGCTCTGGCTTGTTTATCCTTTTGGTTTTAGGTATTGTTTCTTTTTCAATTGTATTTGCCCAGTCTTTTTAAAAATAGCCCATTCTGCCTTGTACATGTATTTTTGAATCAGTCAACCTCACGTGCATATTTAGCGATGCCAATTTAAGAGTAAAATCTCAATTCTCTAGTTGGATATCGGGAGAGAGAATGCCTAGTTGTTGGTACAACGCTTATTTGTAAGAAATCCATCATCTTCCACCTCCTTCCTCCAAAGCTCCATTTCTTAGCTTTGGAGCGGCTGTAATCAGCCTGTACGGCTTCCCTTCCTCCTCTCATGAATAAATCCAACTACCTTATCTTCTCTATCGGAAAGTCTTCCCTGGTTTTAACAGCCTCTCGAGGAGCGTATAAAAGGGGCTTTCACTGGCGAACAGGAAGCGAAATGAATAGAGGAACTTTTGATAATGGCCTGTCTGTCTGAGCGGAGGATCAGCCCGACTAAATTGTTCCAGATTAGTGAATGATAGTGCTTCAGCCGGGGCCAGAATTATAAGTTTTTAATCTTGGAACAAGCAATGACTTCTTCCTCTTACACAGTGATCAACTCCCCCTTTGATTTGGAGGCTTGCAGTCATCCATATTCAGTTAGTTTGGGTGGTTGGGTTTTTGTTGGTTTTTTTTTGTTTGGTTTGTTTTTTGGGTTTTTTTGGGTTTTTTTGGTCTGCATTCATGAGTCTTAACAAGCCTTGAGTGCTTTTGTTTTGGTAGCAGTATTTTGGTGAGACCTGTGGTGGCCACGTGCCATTTCTGCCAGTATCATACACTGTGCTTTGGATTTTTATACCTGTAATGAAACTTGGTATATCACAGCTGTCTTAATATCGATGCCCGTGCTGCCTCACAGTCTTTTGTAATCAGCCCTGGGGTGGTTTGCATATATATATTTGTATTTTTCCTGCCACCTTCTGCCTTACTGGAGTGGGTGACTCTTCCTCGCTTCCCACCCCACAGCTTGGTCCAGACTTTCTGATAATGCAGCTGGATGGGAATGACAAATGACTGGAAATCTAAATGGGGCAGCTTAGCTAATTGCCTTAGGCCTGACTTGTCTGCTGGGTAACGCGCTGGTTTTATTGCCGTCCAGCGTGATTGACGTCTGAGGAATTGCACTGGTGTAATACTGGCAACAGCGGTGGAAAAAAATCTGCCCTATTGTTTCTGCTGTGTTTACTGCCGAGGAGCACCTTTTTGTTACAGATAACTATCTGAAATGCAACCGATGGAGTGAATCTACTTTTTCTTTAAATCACTGACTTATCATGTTCCCTCCCCCAAAAGTGAGTGAGAGTATTATTCTACTTACTACAACTTTGCCTTTTTCTTTGTTGTTTTTTCTTTCAGGCCTTTTTTCTTAGATTTTAGTACTGGAAAGCTCTCTAATGACAACTTTGCTTAGGTAAGTGAAGCAATATATATATATTTGTATTTTTGTTGTTGTTGTTTTTTTTTTTAGAATCACTTCCCCTATCTTAACTTCTTCTGCATGTTGTGTTGTAACTGTGAGCTGCCAGCCAGCTGTGCTGCGTGTGCTGTGGTTAAGATGTAGTAAACAAAAGTAGGGGTGATGCCTGTAGTGTGACATAAGGACCTCATTTATTAATTTAATCAGATGAAGTGGACGTGGTGCAGAATAATGAAATACAGCTTTCATCTGCATATAAAACGTGGGTTTGGGTTGTTTTATTTTATTTTTTTTTCCAAGAGTTGCTCTGCATTTTTTTTTTTCTTTCTGGAAAGTGAACTTATTTTGTTGGTATTACTTTATCATTTTGTTAGGAAAACTACACCTTAATATTTCCAGGTCTGTAGATAGAGTTGCTTTTCCTCCATCCCTTTCTCTTCCCCTCCATGGTTCCAAACGGCAGTTTCTGGCATGGAGGACAAATCATAAGCTTGAGAGTTTTATGTTTATATTAATTTTTTTTAGCCCAAAAGATGGGAGAACCCCAATAAATTTAATACTCCCCTTCTGTCTTCTGAACCCCATCTGTAACTCTAAAATGGTAAATTCAAGCTGGTCAGTGATAAACAGGGTTCCTGAGTGTTGCTTGCAAGCACGTGGTATTTCCTTCTTCTAAATACCTTTGCAAACCAAGTTCCCGTGCTGCTGCGTAGCACAGGGACATTGCTGTGAGGCCAAGTCCAGCCCAATGGTGGGTTGGGTGATGGGTGGAAGAGCAAAGTGTGTTGCTGTACCATAAGTAGACTGTATTTCCCTTTCTCTGATGGAGAGAAGGTTGGCTTGATTGCTGATGGAAGGCAACAAGTTCATCCCCAGATATGCAATTAATTTGCTGGATTAGTTGGAGTTGTTTGTTATCCTGAACAAGGCCAAACAGCGACTGCAGTATCCCCACGGGAATACAGAATCCCAGCAGCTATGCTGACAAACATAAAAATGCTGCTGTTCTTTAAAAAGCCCCTGTGAAAGGGTTTTCTTTTCTCTCTCTGTGTTTGCTGCTGCTGGGTCCATAGCCGTACCTACCCTCTCTCTCTTTTGATCTCCTTCCAGTGGATGATCAGCAGTGTAGCTACTGGCCTCTGTCCCTTGAGATGATGGACCTCAGTGAATCAAAGCTGAACCAGTCTTAGACCACAAGTCTTCTCCTGATTGCTGCTGCCTGGCAGTTGTCCCTCTTTGGGGATGACTTCTGGAGAGTGAATTTAGCTTTAGCTTTCAAACATCAGTTTAGCAAAATAGAAAACTCCTGAGAGGCTCTTGAGCTCCCTTTAGTTTTCCCTTTAGGTAGCTTGTCTGAGTTTATCTGTCCACCATTCCTTTGTCAAGGTACCAAACTCAAGGTATCTTGTGTAGTGTGGCTTTTGTCTTTTCAGAAACACTCGCAAACAGGCTGGTGGCCTCCCAAGCGGTGGATGCTCCACCTAAGGTGGACTTACTTGTCCGGACAGATGGTCTGCCTGGCGGTTTGCTAAACTAAGCAGGAGCGGGACTGTAAGACAAAGCTGAAGCCTGATGTGCTGGCTTCCTTTGCATTTTACTAGGTCAGAGAAAAGACCTTAGCAGAGCCATCTATGGTAGATGTCTGAGATAGCTTGTTGCTTGGGACCCACCAACATGTTGCTGGTCAGATACACTTACCCATTGCAGCGCGCTTGCTGTGTTCCCCCACATCTCTCTCAACTGCTCAGTAGCTTGAGGAGTGACTAATTTGCAGCCTGAGGCTGTATTGATGCTGCTTGCCTGTCCAGAGAGCGGAGAGGACTCTGCAGACTTGGAAAGTATTTAGGCAGCAGTTTTAAATCCTTTGAACTTTGTGTATTGGACACATCTATGAATATATGCAGACCTAGCTAATAAATAAGCCAAGGAATGGTAGTTTAGAGGAAAGAACATAATTAATTCTGTCGTGTACTCTGCTTTAAAGTTGGATCCAGAGCAGCAATGCGTTATGCTAGAAAAGTAAACACTGTCATTATTCAACAACAGAACGTGGATGAGGCTGACACTGTTTTCCTCCTTTTGATTTAATAATATTTTTGCAGCGGTGTGAATATCTTAGATCGTCTTTGTTTGGTGTGGTGGAAGCCTGGTGAAGCCCTACCCTTTCCAAAGGGTCATTCCTCCTTTATTTGAGTTGAGTTTTGTATTAACGCTGCTTTGCTGACACAGGACATGTGCTGTTCGAGAATGCTCTTGCTGTGTTTGCTGCAGTCGGGGTGCTTGGCTGTAACTCCTGCAATATAGTTGGGAGGGGATGGTATTGCTGTTTCGTCAGGTGATCCCTGTTCAAGTTCCCACATTGCACTGCTGACCCAGGTCAAATGCATGTGCCACATAAATAAATAAATAAAATCCTTTTTGTGGAGATGGTCTTAAAAAGCCAATATGAGTTTCTGCTAGCTTGCATCTATTTTTTTTTCTCCTCCCTATACCCGACTGTAGCAAATCCAACTTAATAGGTTCCTTCAAGCTTAACTTTTTTTTTTTTTTCCCAAAGTTTTATTTATTCATTTAGTTGGGAGAAGGATATGGGGGAGTCCTCGATTTGTATCTTGAAACGTTTTAAGCTTCTGTGAGAATGATGACCTCTTTTGCTAAAACATATAGTTGTCATGGTAAGAAAGGTACCTAAAGCAAGGCAGTTAATTTTTCAGCTTGTGATGATAACTGATAGGAGTAATAATAATAGGAAGAAATGCAGTTTGAAGCTCCTGCTTGTAATTACTCATAAAACAGCCTCTCTCCATTCTTTGACGCTTCTCATCTTAGCAAATGTCTTGACATATAGTTAAGTACACGCAGAGAAAAACAGGCAAAGACTTTATATACCTTGTCCTGTCTTCTGCATGGTCTAGATAATCCAGCCTGAAATATCATATCATATCATATCACTCCTTCAGTTTGTGTTAACAAAGATGTGTGTATCTAGAGTGAAGCGGTGTTGTGCAACCCCTCAATGCCTCTTCCCGTGGAGTTTTCTTACAAGTTTTGCAGCTCTGGCTCTTCCAGCAGAAGTCTTGGGCAAAAAATGCTCATGGATACACCAGTGGAATAGCTGATGCAGCTCAGCATCTGCCTCCTAAAATAAGTGGTGGAACGATGCCTGTTTCTCTTAGCAGTATTTTCTTTGGAAGAGGAGCATCTCCTAAGCGTGTCCTTGGCTCTCTGTATCGCCCTAGCAAACTATAGCACTGAATTAATCCTTCGTCTTCCACTGTTCCCAGCTCGCTCAGTTTAAAAGTTCCTGGCTAAAAGGAACATGGTGAACTGTATTTCTGTGTTCCTTCAGGGTCTGCTTCTTCTGATTGCAGAATGCTTGCAAAAGTCCCAAGAATTCAGAGAGGAAGGGAGTCCTTCCTTGGTACAGATCCAAAAGAAGTTGCATGTTGTCAACTTGCACAAGTTCTTTCTTCAAAGTATGAAATATTTTATTTATGTATTTATTTTAAGGGGAGGGTTCTGATAGAAAATTGTTAGCCCTCGGTGGGTGGCACAAAGTACATTGACTGGAGGGGCTATTGTCCTGTGGTTAATGTGCTGTTTATTTTGCAGCCCATGATCTTTTTATTTTGCTGAGGCAGATGGAGGGATTCCCAGTTCCACAAGCATAGCCCTGGGAGAGATTAGCTGGTTTTAGGTTTCACCACTTAGATGATGAGGTTAGCCTGAGACAGAGATGCATCCCTGTGTATGGAAATGGTCTTGGCCCACATCTTGTCTAGCGATGTAAAGCCTGAGAAAGGACCAAGAGGTCAGCTTTAGTTTCTTGAGGAATGCAGTTTATGTACATTCTGTGGCATGTGTGGACTGCTGCTTTTTTACTTCTAAAAGGGTAAAAAAATTACATATAAGCTCATGTATTATTTTTTTTAAAGGCTCCAGTTAGAGCTGCAACCATCTCTGAAGCAGAGCCTTCTTTACAGCTACAGAAATACAAATATCAGTGGTACTGAAGCCCTAATGATAAAGAACCCTAAGAGTTTTTTCATAGCTACGAAGCAAAGAACATTTCTCCCAGTCTCTGCCTCTTAGCACCTTTCCTCTGCTTTATCTGTCTCCCAATTTCCCAGCTTAGCAGCTTCCTTAGTTTGCAGACACTGGGAGCTTTTTATTTTTCTTCATCAATACTAGCCTCAAGTAATTACTCTCCTAATACTTGGTTACAGAAGTGAGCTCTTCTGCCCATGTCAGTTGAAGGTTTGACATTTTTGACAGCATGTAGAAAAACTGAAGCTCTGAAACAAGCAAAAATGAACAGAATCTTGTTTCCTCTTTGCTCACATGGGCACTTATTCACTTCCCCATCTGCTTTGACTTTGAAGATTGCTGAGGTTCTTCCTCTGTCTGACCCACTTGGCATAAGCTAGAGCAGATTATCTTTCTTCAATAGCCAAGTTCATAGGGCTTCAGCTTATTCATAAATAATCCTTGGAGTTTTGAGCGCAAACTTTCCCCTTCAAACTTGACTAGCTGTCATTTGTGTACAAATCGGGGAAATGCTATTTTCAGCCTATAGATAGAGGGGAGAAGTGCAGTCACTAGGCAAGAGGGCATGTAAGGTGTGCAGGGGAGATTTCACTAAATACCCATGATTTTAAGTACTTATCTTGCGCCATTTTTGTTTATAGTCTGAGCAGAAAAGAGCAGCCGCAGAGGAGAGCTTTGCTCTGCTAGTCCTTGTACAAGCACAGTTCCAGGGGGCAAAATCAATATAAGAAAAAAGATCTAGGACCTAGATACACAGAAACTCCATAGAAAAAATTGTCTTTTTTTTTTTTTTTTTTTTAATGTACTCAAGAGAAAGGATGGGTGATGCTCTGTCTTTGCTTTCACACTCCAGTCCCTGCACCGGTAATTGGTCTGCATGTGTGAGCAGTTATTTTAAGGTATCATTAAAACTCACTTTTAGCTTCACTGAACATAATTTTCTTTTGTTCTGAGATGGAAGCTTGCAGTGTTGCAGTGTTTGGGCTGTTGGGTTACAATTGTGATACCTGTGCAGCTCTTCACTACTTTAGGTCTCTCTGCAACCTGGAGGTGACCTCTTCTCTTCTATACAGGGGTATGCTGAGCTGTAAGAGGTTTTGTTGAGTAGCTATCAATAGTAGAAACAGATATAAAGTTTTATAGATGATTAATTCTTCTAATCTGCCTTAATCTTAAAATTCATTTTATCTGTAACATTAAAAAGCCCAAAACTTTCCTCTGAATTTTTGCACATCCCAGTCAGGCGAGTCCAATGGAAACCAACTTTCATCTGGGCACTGGGCTTTCTACAGTTAGTAAACCTTTGACTCCTGTGTGTTTGTAGATACAAATGAATAATAAGAGCAACAGAATAAATGTCTTTGGCCTTTCCTTAGTAAGGGAGTGGTGGGACCGCCAACACAAATAACGTATGAAAGGCCTGAGGTCATAGTCTTGCTGTCTTTAAGCTCTTGTTTCAGTATTTCTCATTGTCCAGAGTGAGCTGAAGCGGCTGTTATGGTCCTTCGCTTTTCCCCTGCCTGAACCAAGGTGTAACTTCACATCTGCTTTTTCCTAGTAGCTTTGCATTAAACAGGACCATATGTATGTCTGCGTTTTGGCTTGCTTTTTCCTTTCCTTGTCCTCCCGCATCTTCTAGCCGTTTTGCTGCTGCCAAAGCATGAGGTGATTTTTAGTTTTCTTTTGCTTTTTATTTGCTGGGCCTGGTGGACATGGGTTCCTGGTGGACACGGAGGTTCTGCAAGCCATCTTCTCTCGACTTGAGCTTTCGGGCCTTGTGATCTGTATGTGGTCCTTCTGGCCTCTTGGTAGCAAGAGATAGCAGCCCTTTGCAGAAAGATAGGCTGAAATTCTGTCCTGCTTTGAACATGTGGGATTTGAAGTATTTCCTATTAGATGTACTAGTAGTATAAACAAACTGGTTTGTTTAGTATAAGCCATTTATCCTGATAGGATTGGAGGCGTCTTATAAAGCAATGACTATAAATTTAAAACTAATATTTGTCATTATTTAAATAAACATAAATCAGGATGGTATACAAGTAATGCAGAAGTTCCCAGCTCAGGGACCTGAAAGACAGACCTACGTGAACATGGGCTGTGTACTTGTTGTCCATTTCTATATTAAATTTAAAGCATTGCACACCCAATTAATACCTCTTTAAATTTGTGTCAACGATAGAATGGCTATATATTGCAGCAGACAGATTTTTAGTTTCAAAGTTACAGAGAACGCATAGGAGGCCTGTAGGATGGGTAGGTGGTAAGAATGGCAAGTATTTTGCAGGTCTTCTGGTGCGGCATCATTGGTGTCCTGGTTGGCTTGATAGAGACGCCAAATAGAAGCCTTTGAACTTTCCAGTTCAAAAAAGTAAGGTAAGTACTTTTCAAAAAAGTAAGGGTAAAGTACGGGGTAGCGTGTTGTAAAAAGTCTTGTAGAGTGTGGGAGTACATGAGTAATTCCAAAAACATAACGCTAGAGAGAAGTTTCCATGCCAGGCTGTTAAATTTCATTGCTGTGTTAATTGGAAAGGAAGAAGCCCCTTGGTTTTTATGAAGTTTTCCAACTCAGTTGAAGCTCTATCACATTAGACGCAACAGCAAACCGATCGAGCACTTGTCTGGATGCCAGCAGCCTTGTACTTGCAAACTTACTGTATTTTTACAAATCAGTGTAAGCTTTTTGAAAAAATAAAGCTTAGGACTTGGAGAAAGCAGATGCTGATGAACATGGAGAGGGATGGGGAAGGGAATATAGCGTTGTTGGTAATGAGGTGACCTCCGGTGTTCTGATTTCATTTATCAAGTAGCTATTGTTTTTCAGAAATAAAATTTAAATTTTTACTGTTGAGGAACTTCATTTTAGGGCGTGGGAGGAGTTCATAGTGCATTAAAGGCCTGGGTTCAGCTTCTAATCCAAGAGAGAATTCATTATCGTCAAGAGATTCTGAGGGTGTGTGAGCTTTGCGTATGAGAGTTCATCAGACTTTAAAAAAAAAAATACAAATTTGCAGATGTGTGAGGGACTGCAGGGGGAAGCCCTTGCCTCTAAGTGGTGGTAAAATTTAAAACTCATATGGGTATGGCTCTGATCAACATCCATTTCAACATTCCCATAAAAAGCTTATGACTTGGCAGGGTTTCAAGGACTGAAAAAAAAATATATAATAATGCTCTGTATACAACATGTTTTATTAATGTTGAAGGAGTAACGTTGCTGTATTTCACTGTCTGCCACTGCATAGAGTGAGTTCAGTTTGGCTCTTGTAGATTTTGGCTTTTCCTCTGAATAAAGCAAGCCCTGACTTCTCATATGCTTTTTTCTAGTAGCCTTGTATTAATTAGGAGTATACATATTTCCAAGTTTTGGCTAGGTTTCCTCCTTTTTCCTCCTTAGTTCTCCTGTTGTTGCAGAGTAAATTCACAGTTCTTGACCCCCAGCTGGTACTGTAAAGTCTTCTCGTGTAAACCTTGATGTTAAGCATCACATCCCACTTGCTCTGATGACCTTTTGCCTCCTTTTAAGCTATATGTGAAGGTGAATTTGAAATCAGGCAGCTGAGAAAGAAGTAGTCTGGTAAAACTTGGCAAATGTGGCTGACCTTATAAAAGCAATTTTAAAAAAACCCTTAAAAATTAATGGAAATCAGTGTTGTAAAACATGAGCTTTAAGATGAAATTGCTGAAGATAAATTCATGCAGCCAAAACACGAGGGAAGGCAGCTAAGACTCAATTCAAATACAAAATCCCGATTTACAACTGCACACTGGTGTTAACCTCGGTGAGGTTTACCTCTGCCTTGGGCTTGGCTGGCGATCAAGGAATGTCTTAGGGAGATGGCTGGAGCGGGGTCGCTTGCGCGGCGCGGAGCATCGGGTCACGCACTGAAACAGGAGTCTGAATTCCATCGCCAAACACTGGCCTCTTTGAGCAAGTGCTGTAGGACGCAGCCTGGGTTCATCCAGACGGGAGAAGAAGTGTGGGTATGTGACTTCTAAGAAGTAGTTCTTGCTCCCTGAGCTATCATACTGTTAAATATTAAGTGAGATAGCTGTATCTCTGTCTTATGCTTCTGATTTGTGGGTACTATTGCTTAATTAATATTTATGAACCACTTGGCGCACTATAAAAGTGCTGTAGGATTGTAAATTATTACTGCATTTGCGTGTGTACGCTCTTAAATGAGGAGGTTTCCAGCTCCTGCTGTGCAAGTGCTTGGCTGTGTCACGCAGGTTCTCCATGACCCGCTTCCCTCGTGGATCAAGCAGTTCTGCTCTCTCCACCGCAAGTGAGTTCGAGGTGAGGGTGGATGGGGCTTTGAGCAACCTAACCTAATGAAACATCCCCTCCCATGGCAGGAGGGTTGGAATGGGTGGTTTTTATAGGTCCTTTCTATCCCAAAGCATTCTATGATCTCCATAAAAGCCCCTTTGAGGCTCATAGGGGTTCTTGTCTCCTCGGCCCTATTCCAGGGGTGCCCATGTATGCCTTGACTCCCTTCCCCATGTCTGTGAAGTTGGACATTGGTTCCTGGCAGCAAAGAAAGTGTTTATTCCTCCAGTTCTTCCTTTGCCTCTCCTGCAGGCCTTGCACAGAGGTCTGGTAATTGTCCTTCAGGGAAACCATTTGGACTTTTGATTGGCTTCCCTGGGCAGGAGTTTGGTAAGTCTTAGCTGCTCTTCTGTCCTTGGTGGGCATGGGATCCTAGGAGCTGGAGTAGAGTTCAAGGGCAGCAGCCAGACCTGCACTGAGATTGGGGATGGACGTGCATGTAGGTCATGGTTACAAACCAAAAGTGTGTTGATGCTGCCTGTGGCACAGGCAGAGTACGAAGGTGCTTTTCCAGGAGAGCTTAGGGGAAGATTCATCTGGAGCTGACTGCAGAAGTCAGCCTGTAGTGGCAATCACTGCCTTTAAGAGGCACTTGCATTGCCTCTGTCTGACCTATAAATGTTTCAAACCTTTTTTTGGTGTTCATCAGTACTAAGCAGCTGAAAACCAACCATATGAGGATGATTTGGTAAGTTATTTGAAGAAATTCTCACTTCCCAGATCAGAGTAAGCTGGACTTTTAAAGAGGCTTAATATATTTGCAGATGAAAACAGAAGTTTGGCAATGGACTGTCCAACAAGAAATGTAGAAATACCAACTTCACAGTAGCTGAAACCCCTTTGTCTGTAACCCAGCTGAGGCTCCCTGGGACTTGCCTGTGTTACCTGCAGTGCTGGCACCAGTGCTCGTGACCGGCATCCTCTGAAAGAATAAAAGCTCGTGTAACTTGGTCTGCTTCCCCTTGCTGAGCCAAAGCTTTAATTCAAGCGTGGATAAAGCAAGGAATTTGATCAGGCTCCTAACATTGGTCACACTTTCAATGAAGTGAAATGGAGTAGAGCCACGTTACAGAACACAAGGTTTTCCTTGTGAAATCTGAAGTGTTTCTCAGGTCCCTGAAAATACCCATGAATACTCCCCATCAAGGTGCTGTGTAGGGCTGTCCGGCTCCTTGCCCTTACCCTTGTGCGATGAGCTCACTGCGTGGATGGCACAGAAGAATTGCAGTTTTTTTTCCTGTGGTCCTCTCAGCCAATTCTCCTTTTAATCTTGGATGTTTATGGTTTGAGACAAGGTACATGTTGACCTGCACTTATTCCTAAATTAGATCTATACTCAATCTAGCAAAGGAGGAAAAGTGTAGTTATGGTGCAGCGCTTCTCGGGTGGGTTGTGTGGCTTTTCTGAAAATAAAAATGAAGGGAAGGGAAGGGAAAGGAGAATAGATGGTTAAGTGGTTTCGGTCACTATTAATGTTTGCCTACTGCAGCAATAACTTGTATTTCATGTCTTTTCCCAAGGGTGGGTGAGGAAGGAAAGGAAAGGAGGAAGTTGGTTGTACAATTTTAGTTAAACTAGGCTAGCACTTGTTAAACTGGTGCATGTTACAAAGCAAAGTGTTGGGTTTGGGTTCGTTTGGGTTTTTTCAATTACACATAGTTGTATCCAACATCCCTGGGAGTCTTGGAGTTGTTGTCTCTTGGAAGATCAAGATTTTAATTGTCGTTGTCTTCGTGAGGTGAGATGGAGCTGAATGTGCAGCAGGACCTGGAGAGTTGACGGTTTTTGCTACTTTAAAGTATTCCTCAGCTCCTGGCAATGCTGCAAGGTGTCATAAATGTTCTCAGCACAAAAAGGTCTGTTCTGGAGGCCTTTAGCACTTGTTGCTGTGTTCCTTCTTTCCAGCCAGTCGTTGCCACCTCTTTCTTATTTCTTTTTTCCAGCACATTGTTTAGCAAGGAAAGATATTCTGCAAACGAACCAAATCGCGGGTAATCTAAAAATGTCAGAGTTGACCCTCCTCCTCCAAGACTAGGCTGGATGGGGCTTTGAGCAACCTGGTCTAGTGGGAGGTAGAACTTGATGATCTTTAGGGTTCCTTCCAACCCAAACCATTCTATGATTCTGTGCTGTGAGTGGGGTTTTAGGTTGGGAGATGATCTTCAGGAGGGGGTCATCCCATGTTCTCTTGCGCTGTGCCGCAGACGATGACTTGTATGTCCACCACTCATCTGTTGCCATTTGTGCCTGCTTAAGCAGTTAATCTTTTTGAATGTCACTGAGTTGCTTGCCGTGGTGTCGTTGCCTAAGCTACAGGAGTGTAAACCAGGAGCACTGGGGAAAAATGAAGGGATAAACATTTGCTGCTCTGTATTTTCATGGGGGATTACAAGAACCTGGGATACTTTTAGTGGCTTGGAACAATTTTTATTTGAATGTGAGCTCGGTCATGACCTCCACGCATTTACATAATGAAATGAAGTATTCAAGCCATTGTGAAGCAATAAGAAAAATCTGTTGAGATTGTAATCCCTTTATTTAGATCCATTGACCTTGGTCTGACTAACAAACAAATTTTACTTAATATGTTTTGGTGGTTTTCTTTCTTTTTTTTTTTTTAATTAAACATCATACACTTAAAGGAATAGAGGAAGGTTAATTCTGTGATTCAGTAGTAAGTTACTGGCACTTAATGGAAGCATCTGTGAAGCTGCCCATTGCTCTGTGTACTGCCCAGGTTGAAAAGTTTTGCTGGTGCATAGGTTGATATTTTAAATTAAGTGCATAAAAGCAAAGGGAAAAGGGATTAGTGTAAGAACTGTAGAGCTTGCTTGTTCATATTCATGTGACTTAATGGCATCCATAGTTTCTTGTAAACATGTTCTACCGTAGAGTGGTTAAAGTTCCCCTCTCTTGGGGGTTCCAAGTGACATTTATCAGCATGACGACCTAAGACAAAGCCAATTTAAGCTGTCACCTACCCCTCCCCAGTGAAATCTCAGGTGTGTTTGGCCTCCCATCCAGATGGTGTATTTACAGAGCTGAATTGGACTTTTGTGGAAGTGGAAGGAGGAGTCTGGTGATGGCAGGATCTCCCCTCCTTGTGGAAGCAATGCCCTGCTCTACAGAAACAACATCTGCTGCTTGCTGTCTCTGCCAGCTCCTTCCTGAGCCCTGGGAAAAAGGGGTGAATGAGGTCTTTGGCTGTAGAGTGTGTTGGGAGGTTGCTGGTGTCATTCACTCTTCCATTTTACTGTGCAGTGTTGGGGCTATTTAAGCAACTTTAAAATTCAGGCCCTATAGAGAGGATAAGGCAGATATGTGCAAATATCTTGTGTATTGTTGCCTTTTTGAGTGATAACTGATGGCAGGTGAGAAGTCCTCTTGCAGTCAAATAGATATGGTGTCAGGGTTTTTTTGGCACAAATGGTGTTGTAAAATGATGTTTTCCTCTTACAGATAATACTGGAAAAGTCTATATTCTTTCCTGACTGCTCTTAGTTTTTATGCTTATCTTCTGTGCTGCTGTGACCTTCTAGGGTGAGTGGTATGTATGTTATTAAAAACATACAGCAAATAAACTTGTCCAGGCAAGAACATGGCCCTGATGCACAATTACTACCTGGAGCCCTAGGCCTGAAAGAAATATTAGTGTTGGAGATGGTGGTAAGGAGTAATCTTCCAGGTCTCTCTCTATATTTAGTCCTTTTAAGGTTTTAGCTGTGCTCTCAGACTATAATTTTTTTTAATTGCAAGGGACATAAATCTTGTCGTTACATTGCAAGGGAATGTGAAAAAAACCCATCTTTCAATTTGCGGTACATTCCTCTTACAGCAGAAGAAAAAAAGCGCCTGACAGTGATGCTGAAAAGCTTACAACCTTTTGAAGCTGTGTGGAGTGAATATTCAACCTGTGAGCCAGGAGCAAGCTGCAGCAGGGATTGTGTGAGAGCTTTGTGTGGGAGGACTTTAATTCATCTGTGGTTTACATAATATAAAAGAGAAGACCCTTCTTTTCTTGACTTACAGGAGAAGCCCCGCTCAAGTCAGAGCTGCTGTTCACATGAAAGGAGGATTTGCAGATTGCAGTCTAATTTAGATGTATGTATTTGTGCAAGACTGGCTTGGCAGTACAGATAATGCACAATTTATTATGTCTGTTAAGCTTTCAGATTTCCATCCAGTTTAGGACAAATACACTGGACTTTATCATTCTGGATGATGAGCCTGTCATTTCCTGAAGAGTAATAAAGAGCGTTGGCAAAGATTGTAATGTCTTTCAAGACCCAGCAGTGTTCCTGCAGAGTGTTTGTGGGCTGCCTGGCACAAAGTGCCCATAAGGCCAATTTTAGGTACTTTGTTTTTATAATACCTAACCAACCAAAGCACGGCTGGTTGAGCATTACCAGTGGTTCTTGACTTTGTCCGTGACTTCGAATGCAGAGGAATAACAAAGCCCCATTTTGCAAATAGAAGGGGGGCTGGGGAGGGAGAATGAACAGTTGCCTTTTCATGGAGAAATCGTGAGTTTCTGCTCCTAAAAGAGACCTTCCATCGGACCTGTCGGACCCAAGGATCAGCCTTCATAATGTTCCCTCGCAGTGCCTTTAGGAGAGCAACAAGTTGGATGTAGGGATCCTTTCCACCTCAAACAAAAGCAGGGGACCTCCACTGGAGGTTGAAGAGAGTTGAGTCCTCAAACTGAGCAAACTTACAAAACAGCAACTACACTTTCGGACACGAACCTGCACTTTTTTGAGGTATGTTCCTTGGGCTGCTGTGATTGTGTTTGTCTTGGGATATACCTGCATTTCTTTGCTGTGTCTCAACATGCTCTTTCAATTCTGTTGAGAACCTTTCTCAGTTCTACTCCATGTGACCATTTTCTGTCCATCAGCATCCCAGATGCTCATCCTTTCCATTTAAGCTGTGATGTATCTGGTGACATTTGGTTGAGGAAGTTTCCTCTTGTTGCTTATGTTCCCCTCCTTGCCCTGTGAAGGCACAGGCTTATATTTAGCGTTCTTTCCTCCTGCTGCTCCAGTTCAGAAAGAGCTGGAAAATTCTTCATCAGAAATGGCTAAGGATTTTCTGGCTGCCTTAGGGTACTTTCCTTCCAGTTCTTGCCTTTGCTTTGCATTGTGTTCTAACAGCAACACTTCCCCAGGAGCACGGTGTACCTGAGAGGCAGGACATGTGCTCGCTGTGGTAGTTAACCATCGCAGATGCTGATGCAGAGTAAGATTGTGTGGCCAACATCAATGATCAAAGCTAGATTTTAACAGGAGTGAAGCTGGGTGTGAGAGCTGGGTTGCTGGTAGGACCCTTTCAAATGGGAAGAAACACAAACTGCTGGCTTTCCAACTTTGTGGGAATACAGGAAGGTTCTCTTTTGCAAAGTGGGTTAGATATTAACGCAGCAAGTGAACCGAGTAGAGCAAACATTGTTTTGGTAGGTGCACGGACAGCATTGTGTGATGCTGCCTCTGTACACTTGTAGTCTTCATTCCGGTCATGCTCCATCCGCCCAGTACAAAACTTGTTCTGAGGATGGAAGGGTAATTCTTGATGCCTTATTTTCCTCTTCTACTGCTCTCCTCCAGCCTTGTTCTGCTGCTGCTGCTTGCAGGCAGATGATGTGATGTAGCGTGGGAACAGGTTCTCACTGACAGTGTCCCCAAGCTGGTGGTGAAGAGGAGTCCTGAGACATTGTTCTGCAGACCACGATCTGGGTTGCTGTCATGCTCCCTTCTGTCTTATGTTTATTATAACCATTCCAAGCAGGGTAGAAAGGGGGATATGTTTGGATTGCTTTCATTAAAAAAAAAAAAAGAAAAGAGGTTAAAACGTTTGGTGAGTTCTGAGAGGTAAGAGCAGCAAATGTAGTAAAATGTCCTATTTTTGGTCAGAGGAATTGGACTCAGACACAAACTGTTGCATTGTTAACTCTGTAGTGCAGCAGGCAGACGAGGGATGTTTTACTGAAGGACGGCGTTGTGGGAGAGCTCAGTGTTCTGCATCTTGGATGAGGATATCCTGGGCTTACAGTGAGAGTTTCTGCAAACCCAGAACAAAACTACCGAAGCAAATATGCCACCATTACCCTGAGTCTTCTAGAAAAGCATAGCTCAGAGGCACGTCTTGGCATGTATTACATTGTGTGGCTCAGATGGCCTGTGGTCAGTGGTAGTCTTTGCATTATATGTAAAGTGGCCTTGGGCAGGTGGAGCCTGGGTTTCCTGACTGAAGGGACTTTTCCCTTCTCATAACTTCAAAATGACTTCTGGTTTTGTCATTTATGTGCACCAGGACCATCCAGTAAAGACACACATGCTTACAATAAAAAGAAGAATGAATCTGCATTCTTCTCTGTTTCTTTTATGTGGGCCTTTTGGCTCATGACTCACAGGCTTTTGTAGGGGCTCCCGAGCCAAAAATGCAGCTGCATTTTTGTTAGTCACATGCTGCCTTGCCAGGTTCTGTAATAGCAGCTATTGGACAAGAGAGAAGAGAATAATACAACCTGCCTTACCGCAATTGTGTGTGGAATCAGACTCGTGGGAAGTTCAAAATGACTTTCGTAGCAAGTAAACATATTTATAAACTTCCTCCATCTCCTCATCCCTATGCATATGCTGCTTGTTAACACCCTGGATGCTTGTGGAAATAGTACTACTAATATGGGATGTCTCTATGATTTTCTGATGGAAGACCCATTACCAGTGACTGTATTGTGAGATGTTCCTGGAAGAGTAGGATGCAGCAGCTGGGGAGAGGATTTGAATTACATTTGGAAAGCATTGAGAAGTGCATCGTCTTGGCAAATGGTAAGTTCAGCTGAGAAAAGAAATGCAAAGCAGAGACCCTGCTGGATCCTGGAAGTGGACCTCATTCTCTATGTAATGCAAACGTTTCCCACAGCAGATCACCAGCACGTTTTGCACATCTTCACTCCCCAAAGCAGTACTCTCGTCTGTCTTTCGTCTTTTCTAAGATTTTATTTTAAACTGTGGGATGAGAAGGCTTGTTCTATTGAGAGACAATGTAAAGAAGAATTGGAGCAATCTTTTGAACTGTCTTTTAAAGTCATTTGATGAGTTGGTAGTTTGGCCCTTCATTAAAACTTTCTAGAGAATCCCCATGGTGGTAATCAGTTGCATCTGGTCAGAAGACAGCATGTGCCTTTTTCCAGGTTGTGTCCTGTGTTGGATCCTTCCCATAGTTTATTGATAACAAAAGATGTTTTTAATGTCTCCTAAATTTGCAATAGCATTCAATATCTGGCTCGTGTTTCCCCTTTTATGTAATATGTATGCTTTTTTAATGCACAGATTTTTGATGTGCTCTTTAGCGTGTTTCGGTACAAGCTTATGAATCTCCTCCTTATTACTAAAGCGTAGTAAATACAGACTATGACTAAACAGTATATGCAATCAGTGAGGGAAAATTACCATCTTGGAGGCCATTATTTTAAAGATTGCTTTTTGTTTTAATTAGGAAATATGCCAGCTTCCGAGCATTTCAGTGCGCAGCTTCTCCCCTCCTCCCCCTTTAGATTTTAAACTTTCTTCACAAAAAAATAAGCATCAGCCACATCTTATTTTCCTTTGTGCAAGATAATGAAATGTGAGGTTTGTCCTGCTGCTGTATTCCTTCATGCTAGAGATGTTGGTCAGAGAAGGTCCCCATCACCATGGGTTTGGGAAAGGAGTATGTCTGGACCGCCAGCCAAACAGTGCTGCGTGTTCTTGTGCTGTTACTCTAGGAGCCTCACTGGAAAAAAGAAACCAGATGTGCTTGTAATAGGATGTTGGGTGATGAACAAGACTAAGAATCTTCCCTTGGCAAATCTTTTTCCAGTATTTCCATCCCAAGTGCTTCAGGACTTGAATAGCGTAGGTAGATTTACAAAGTATTGACATCCAATTGTGACCTTGCCTCGGCTTCTCCAAGTCCTACGTCTTAAATTTTATGTTGCATTCTACTCTGCAGCTGTCATATGGGTGAGTGTCTTCTACTGCTTGATAGATACCTGTTTGAGGACACATAAAACGCTATATATTAAAACATACCTATGTTTTGCCTGTAGTTATTTCACTCAAGATACTGTGATTGCGTTTTTAAGTCACTGGTTATTTGCAGGGGGAAACAGCAAAACAAAAACCCAAGCCCCAAGTTATTTCCAGTATTTTCTGTATCTGCAAAAATAATAGCCTCCAAAACGGTAATTTTCCCTCACTGATAGTAATTACCCTTTTACATTATGCAATTTATGTTTATTATTTTAATAACTTGCAGGTTGGATTTATGAAATCTCTCTGGTCTTTTGTCATTGGGAAGTGCAAGGGTTCAGACTTACTTTTCATAAATGCTTCGAATAAACCTTTTCTGTCAAAATTTGACTTAAATTCCATTAGGAGGAAGCACTGTAGTTGAATCTGTAGTTGAAGTAGTTGAATCTGCTCTAAGGCAATGCAAGTCTACCTCTTCATGCACCTTCCGTGCAAAATGGTGAAGAAATTGCCTGTAGCCGTGGGAGGAGCAGACTGCACTGCTGCTCCTCTCTTCCTTCTCTGTTTCTTCTGCCCTGGTCCTGTGAGGGGCTGAGCACTGTGCCCTTGTAGCGCATCAGAATGCTGGGTCGCCTGTCTAATACCAGCCAGATGAGTATTGCCACCGACCTCGGTGACCTGCTTAATGTTAAACCCTTGCACACTTTGAGCAATGTTGAATGCACAAGGGGATTGAGGTCCTGTCTCTCCTGGACCATCAAGCAACCGATTGATAATTACTGGAGGAGGATGAGATCTGTCTTGTTTGATATCCACCAGCTAAAAATTCAGGCAGGTGCTAGCCAAGCTAGCTCTGCAGAAGATGGCCACCCCCAGAGCATCCTTCATCCATCTGAAAATGGCTAAAGCAAACTGGCCTGTAGAGGGGGAGGAGATGACTAGCTTAGACTGCCCAGGTTTTAGAGGGGTAACGTTAGGTGATGGGAATCTTCCCCTCCAGGTGGCCCAGGTCTTTTTCACTTGGTCCTTCATGGAATAGTACAAACTGTACAAGAAACTTGCAAAGTTCCAAACCAGGTAAAATTGTTGTGATTTTCATCAAAACCCAGCCTAATTGATAGGAACAAATGCCATCTATGTTTACACTGTGCTGTTTTCCTTGTCCTTTTGCTCTTGGGCATTAGGAGAGAGGAAGAGTCTGGGAACAAAGCAGTCCCTGAACAAAACAAGGTGAATCAAGGGCAGAGCAAGAGGCTTAACTTGCAATTTCCTTGTCTTTGTTGGTTTAAGTCTGACCCTCTGCATTGTTTAATGTTTTGTATTTAATTTCCTCGGTTACTTAAGGAATGGTTGGGGCCAGCAGACTAGTCAGGTGGGTCATGCAAGATTCAAATGAAGAACCTGTTTTTTACTTCCAGTGGAGGCTTTAACGTTGTGGGGTTTTTTAAATTGGTCAGAGAAATTAAGTACTGGTTCCAGAGCTGCAGAGAAACCTTTTAGTCCTGGCTGGCTCAAAACTTTGTTCTGTAACCTTGAGGGTGAACAAAGAAAGTCCAACCTTGAGTATCCTGGTGAAGCACAGAAGGAGCTAGATCGCTGCATCGTTGTTTTAGTGGCAGCAGAACTGGATTTGATCTTCGTCTGCATCTCCATGTTGAGCTTTTGTTTCCAACCATAGCACTTTGCTCCTTTCCTCGCCTCATGCTCTGGCAGTTCAGAGGTGGAATTTTGCAAAGGAAAACAGCTGTAGTTCAAGCTGTGGAAAAGTTATTGAAGACAAATCCTTTGGGGTTATTTGGCTTGGTCTCCAACTTTTGATTGCTTCTGTAAGCATTTAGAGATGGGCATAATCCTGAAGTGATGGCAATGGGGGTAAAAATTTTCAGCCTGGCATCCTAATGCTTTCTTCTGACCCTAATGCTGTCTCAAAAAAGCCCAGGAACAACCTCCCACCCTAAAATAAATTAAAAAAAAAAAAAAAGGAAAAAAATAAAATCACTAGGTAGATGTTTATCTGCTGTAGAAACACTGGAAAAACTTCGTTTTTTCTCTGTTTCTGTGTCTGACCCCACCTTTCCCATTCCTTCTTAATCTCATGCATACCTGCCAGTGCTCTGGAGGTTACGTGAAAAGATCTCTGTTGCTTAGGAGTTAATCGGCTTCTGCTGTCTGTCCTTCCTCCACCTGAATTTCTCCAGAGATCTATTCCTCTTGTGTTACCCCCAAGAGTTTAGATGTCAGTAAAGAGCCATTCTTTCCTGTCCCTGGGGAGGATGCTCATGGGGAGAGCCCTGGGTCCCTCAGCCCACTGGGGCTTGCCCCACCATGAGTGTGCATCTGCACAGCTGGCCTAGGCATCAAGAGCAGGCTCAGGGCTCTCTTGGGTCAGGAGATCTCTTCTAGGAGACAGTTAAGGTGGTAGAAGAAATGTGAGTCTCAGCCTAGCTGATGCATGATCCAGCCAGAAGCGGACTTGTGGATGGTGCAGCTTTGGGCTGGAGGAGACCACCATGGTGGCAACTGTTTGGGTTTGGCTTAAACGTCAGCAGAACTGAAAGCCCTCAATAGGGGAGACTCAGCAGCTACCTTCAGAGGAGCATCTCTAAGGCTGAGCTGCACTTTTTCACGGCATTGTTGTCAGGCTTTTGTTTGGATGGTCCAAGAGCTGCAAGATTTGATCACTTTTTCAAGCTGGCTGTGTAATAGTTTTTTCCATGAGGATGTAATTCTCCATGAAGCAGACTTTCCTCACCCGTGACACCAGTCGCCTACTAGGATCTGATGGTTTATCTGCGATCTCTAGCTACCTCTAGTGCTAAATGCTTATGCTGTATGCCTGCACCCCTTGCATTTTCATTTTGGTGGGCAAAAGAACATAATGAATGCTTGCTGCTACTAGGAAGTAGGTTAAACAGAGCAGGGAAGATGTGGTGATTATCTCAGAATGCTTTTCTTAATCTAAACCCATCCTTTGTTTAGATTTCTGGGCAGGCATTAAGTTCTGATTTCTTTGTTTTCTTTTGTTTGTAGAAGTACCAGCACTTACTCTTTTATCGAAGGCATTTTATTTCCTATTATTTGTGTGTAGGGCACATAAAAGTTAAATTGGTATCAGTCTCAATGTTCTCCTTGGCATAAATCTACCTTTCTGGTCCTAAGTGTGCTATGGAAAAAAGTGCACATGCCCTTAGACGTCATGGAGATGAGGATTTTAATTGAGCATGTGTTGGAGCACCTCGTAAGCATAGATCAGAAAAGTGTTGTTTAGCAATAGATGTTATCTGTGGAATCAAGGCTAGATGTAAGTCTGCTGCTGTTAAGGGCAGGGCACCTGGAGGGGAAAAAAAGAAACAAAAGTAAAATCGTTATCTGGAAAAAGATAACTCAAGCGTCAACAAACGAAAAGCACAGAGTAAAGGTATTTGACCCAAGGTAAGAACAATATGAAATACTGTGCTATGGCCCCTGCCTTAAAACATTTTCCTTCAGAAAAAAAATAACAAAGCATTGAGCAAACTGGTGCCCTAAAAGCAGGCAACTACATCAGTGGTTTAGACACTGAGGACCAGTCAGTGTGGACACAGTTAGGCACAGGTGTTCTATCTCAAGAAATGATAGTTTATAGAGCACTACTTCTGCTACTGAGATTATTCCTCTGTTGAATAGGGGATTTACACTCTCTGTGCAGCAGGTAGATGATTAAATCTGTGGCATTAAAGCTTTCTTGTAGGGGAACCTATTGAGCATCTGTGCATGGCTGGGAAAAGCTCCTCCAGAGCCCTTTGTGAGATGCAGGCTGTCTGCAGGGAGGTGATACTCTCAAAAGCCGCTGTTTCCTGGCCCTGTGCAGCTGCTCCAGGCACCCTGTGTGTATGGACAGTGTGTGTGGAAAAGTTCCTGTGTGAGCAGGACAGTCCCAGGGACGGCAGCTCAGTCTGGACTGTGGAACCGGGTAACTCCCACAGCTGGTTTATGAGGACAGCTTGTGCCTGTGGTGTGGGCTGGTGGCCAGGTAGACTTTAGCACTGGCGTTGTCCTCCTTGTGGCCATCATCTCTGTGTGCTTCTTTGTCCCTTTTCCCCAACTCATGGTAAAAAAAATAATGTCAGATGGTAACCAAAAGTGTTATCAAAAGCAGGCTACGGTCAGCTGAAGCAAAGGAAGGAGCAAAAACTCTCCTGGTCTTGAAAAGTACTGAAAAGGCTATGCATGCTATTCATGAGACCCTCCCAGCTAAGGAAGACCAGTTAAATACTACTTTTAAAATTTTATTTGGTGTGTGAGGGGTTTATTGTATCATTTTTATTTTAATTACCAGTTAACCCTCTTTGGTGTGGTGCCGGATGACAATCACGTCCTGAAGAAGGCAGGCAATGCCTGATGAGCCGCAATTGCAGGAACATGGGGAAAGGGGAGATCAGAGTGGTTCGGGGCTGTGTTTCCAAGAGGTGAATCATGGCTTGCATAGGTGCAGATGGGTCGATAGGCACTTGGAAACCCTGCATGCACGTGGAAATGTGGGTAGTGCCTTTGCTTCATTGCCGTGTGCGTGCTTGGGTAGCGCCTACAGCTCCTGTTGACGCCCAGGTGGTGTTGCACAAGAGGACCTTTACAGGTGCACTGGGAAAAGGGTGTGCCCGGGCAATTAGAGTCAGCTTTAACTTCTTGTTTTTTCTTTCAGTGCTCCTTGCACTCAGCAAAAAAGCTGCTTTGCTGTACCTGCTTAGGGTGGGTGAGGAGGGAGGGTGTTCTGTTGGGCAAAAACTGTTGTCACTGCTTTAACTAAAGATCCTTTGCTTGAGGGGATGGTTGGGAGGAGAGATTCAGTAAGCTGATGAAGGAAAGTACTGGGAGATGTATCAGCAAAGTTGCCCAATTGCCCAGTGTACCTGTAGAAGGATTTGGTAAGTGCCGGTAGCCTTCATGCCATTTGTTTTTGTTGTTTTTTTCCAGGATGCCTAGCAGCTGGTAGTGAAGTCATCCCAGTGCTAGTTTGGTGACTGGTTGTAACTCTTGATTAACGATAAAGCGGGGAGGAGCACTTTTTGCAGAGAAAATAATGAGTAGGTCTCACTCTGGCTACCTCCAGCCCAGGTGTGAAACACACAGGAGGATGCAGGCACAGCCAGGATTTCACTCGATGAATGCAGACCGCAGTTAATTTTGGGGTATATTTGATGTCAGGCTTTGAGATGCAGGTTATATGGACGTTTGCTGACTTGTTTTGGGAATGATTTTGCTGGTGGGAAAAGCTTGCTTCTTCCCCTGCTGTGCACTCGGGCGTTTCAGAAGCAGTGGGCTTTTTGGGTACTGGGCAAAATCTGTACCATGTGCTAAAGCTGTTTAGTAACATCTCTTGCTTTTCTATTTGTAATATACTGCATTACCATGAGCTGACTCTTTAAAGATACCATTGTTGCAGGTATCTGCCTCTTTATAGGGGGGGAAGTAAAGGCAACTAAATGAAACTTTTTCTGGGGTGGTGGTGGTAGGGAGGTTGAGCTATATGAAAGGAGATCAGGCAACCTGCTGAAGGGGTTGCAGGGAAGAAGATGCTCTATGGTTCCATGCTGATGGATTCCAGCCATCTGCCTTGATGTACTAACTGCAGATCTGCAGCAGCTACAAATGGCATGTAACAGCACCCTGGGCTACCTGCTGCCTCAGCAAAAATGGTTCTGTACATAAAGGAAACAAAATACAAACACGGTTTAATTCTCTGAGCTTTGCTGCTGTGAACTCAATGGTATTTGTGCAGTGAACAGCCTTGTGGCTTCAGCTGTGAAATGTCTGCGTACTCAGCCTGCCTTGGAAGAGCTCAGGTGGATCAAAACTATTTGCCAATGTGCTAATGCACCCAGAAGCAAGCTGTGGGCCCTTTAGCACAGGATGGGGAAAGAGGCTTTGTCCAGAAATTCCTCAATCTGTGAAAATCACACCAACTTTCCTGCCGTGTGTCACCGATTGCCTGCTTTGCTGCCGGCATCACTTCTGCCTTTCATGGACCACAGTGAGGATGCCAGAATGTCAGGGATGGTCTCCAGGAAAGGTCGTATGTGGAAATGAAAAATTCCCAGCCTGGATTTTAACAGAACTACCAATTTATTTTACAAGTGACAGGGGAGGATGAGTACAGCATTTTCTAAAAAGAAAACTGACATACTAGTCATTTTTAAAGGGTTTCTGGATAAGGCGTAGCATCTCTCCTTGAGGCTTTCGTTTAAACAAGCGCATGCAAATATTGGTAAGCAGCATCCAAGCTGATGCTGTCACAGTTCTTCACCGTTGCTGTTTTGGTGCTGCCAGTTTTCTTTTGAGCCCTTCAGTATTGAACATGCAGATTGACCGTGACACTTAACTGCTTTTCAGAATCCAAGTGATACTTCTGGGCACTGATGATAATGCTTTTCCTCTGAGCGTTTTACAAAAAGAAGGCAAGAATTAGGCTGCTAAGATGCAATTTGGTACTGTGTTTACTGTCATAAAAGGTCGATACGGCATAAAAGAATATTTCAAACCAAACGATTTCTCCCTTATGCCGTGTCAATGCTATGAATAGAAATCAATAGTCTCTGGAGTTATTTGAGCCTGTTCAGTAAAAAACCCACACTCGGAAGTCTTGCAATAGGAGTGTTCTCTTCCACACAAACTCTTCATGCTGAGTGCTCATCAAATACCTAAATTGCCTTATTTGTTGTCGGAGTTGATGAGTAATCTCTCTCTGTTGACCCCACGCTGATAATGCTTTCTCAAATGAAGCCGCAGCTGGGAGTTCAGTTGCATGGTGTGGTGCAAAAGTCACCCTGGGTGTCAACTGAACAGGTTTCCCTGGATTATGTCATCTCTACTCGATGGGGTGCTAATGCTGAGAGGAGCAAGCTCTACTTAGGAGATGCAAGGGATTGATTGCCGGGACAGACTTGAGGTGTATCCATGGAATTTGAACGTAACTTTGGGAGGGAGATTGGAGGAATAGGGGGCTGGCTTTGCTTTGGAGCATCTCTTCTGCTGCGGATGGGGCTGCTGCTCCTCACTCTCACCCTTCAGCTTCAGGGACAAGGGAGGTAGGTGGGGCGTGCTTGAGTGGGTCTCACAGGTTCAGAGTCAGGTGGTGGCTCTGGGCAACCGTGACTGGCACTATGCAAGTCTGCAGCTACCTGCCTAAATGCTTACTTGTATGAGCCATTGTCACACACCCGTAATCTGAGCACTGCCTTGCAGATTTTTGTTGCGTCATTAGACCTTCTCTTTCATTACTGGTTTAGAACCACTATATAGATCTCCTAATTTATATAATTAAGTGCTGCGCAGCTCCGGTGACATAGTTGGTTTGAGTAGGAAGGCAACTTAACGCCATGGTTGCCTGGCCAGTGTTCAGCAGAACCGGGCAGCTGTGCGGCCGTGGATGGAGGCAGCTTCTGAAGGGAGCAGGGCCATCAGAGCTGTGTGGGTGGAGAGGTGATACCGGACGGATTATAGACTGTGCTGGTAGACAACCCCAGAGCCTTGGGCGGGTCACCTCATTTTCTGCCCCTTTGTGTCCCCTCCCAGCATTTATGTGTTTAACCTGTAAACATGGTGGCAAAGGGATTGTTGCTGTGTCTCTTCATGGCTCTTTGCATGGAGGGACCTTGGTCTTGGCTGAAGCTACGGTGGCAGACAGGAATACAGATTTACAAATGGGGTGTTGGACTTGATCTCTAGAGGTCCCTTCCAACCCTGTATCATTCTGTGATTTGCACTTTGTATTTTGTACCAAGATGATCATTGACATTGAGGAGGAAAGCTTGTATTAACATGTCACTGCATGTTACTTTTGCTTTCAACACGTATGTGTTCTCTTCCTTATCACAAGGTTTCTAAGTACCGTAAAAGTTATTTATTGATTATTTTGGCTTTTTGTTTTTAACTTTATGTAAATGAAGAAAATAAATTTTAAATACATTAATTACACAGGCTACATGGCCTTGAGTTGGAGTGCCTTGCCACTGATGATGATTTTGACTTCGTTCCTGTGGCAGTGGAGTTTATCTAGCTCAGTTGTAGATACGGGAGTTGAGACAGAGGCCACAGGTGACTGGGACAATTTTGAACAATGAAAGCGTGGGGATAATTTTGTAACCTTGATGTCATGACCTTGCTTTGAGTGTGGTGGTGGACCAGATGACCTCCAAAGGGACTTTCCAACATGAGTTTTTGCATGATTCTTGTTTTCAACCAAGAAAACCTTTTTAGCCTTTTCTCAAAGTTGTATCCTGTTCTGGGGGAGATGACATGTCGCCTTCCCAGGAAATGTTTAGCTGGTCCTGCTCACGAGCTGCACCCTGTATTTCAAAGAAAATAGGCCTATTCTGTTAAGTGCGGGTACCATGGTTAAGTGGCATTGAGGCATTGTTTTAGTGGCCCTTGATGTTTGCAGTGTTGAAGTAGACCTTGGCTTCACGGTTTGTGCTTCCTGGGTTTCCAGGTCTTCTCAAGGGGATTTATTTTGGGCTTTGGCCCATGGTAGCCTGAGGGCACAATTAATTCAGATTGTAACCTGAATGTCATGATGCAGGCAAGATGGTTCTTGTGGCTTTTCTCCCTGGATCAGAAGGGCAAGTAAACAAAACAAAACAAACAAGAAAGAGGAGAGGGGAAGGAAAAGAATTTGTTGCAGAATTAAAGGAGTTTAAGGAGTGGCTGAGGGCTCGAGATGTTACTGCAGCTTGCTGCTCTTACCGTTGTTGTTCCCCAGTAACAAAGGGGGGATGGTGGTCTGCCGTGATGGTTCAGTGAAGTGTTAATGTGTAGCACGGAATTTAAACTCCCAAAGAGTTAAGTTTTAATATCTCCTGCAGACAGTCAGCCATGATGGTCTTGTGGAAATAGTTTGAAGTTCTTATCTCAATCCTGATGTGGTTTTACAAGGCTGGAAAGAAGCAGTTGCTATTTAGGATGAATGCTGTGGCATACTTAAAATGGACAAATTTCTGGACCAAGTCCTGCTTTTATTATTAGTAAAAACTATAATGGGTCACAAAAGCATTATTATACTTTCCAGCTTTCCAGTTGTTTGTTTTTTCTTTCTTTCTTTTTTTTTTTTAATCTTCTGGTTTCAGCCTTCAAAATGTCAACCATATGCCTTTCAAGAGCACTTTTGCAGCACTGGTCTCAGAGGTCAGGGGGGTTTCACTGCTTCCAGAGTCCTGGTGGCACCTTGTCTTCTCCTGGGGAAACAGGTTCCTGGGTGTTACCGCACATGAGGAGTTTATGGAGCTCAGGCTGCTGTCAAGAGGCAAGGCAGAGGCATGAAGCATCCCTGGTCTCTTTGTTTCACTGCTTTGCAATTGCTGGTAGAAGTGAAAAGCAAACCCAAGATTTCTATAAATTCTGTACAGATCTCCAAGTTGTAGAGAGAAAATCTGTCTGTCCAGGGCTAGAGTGAGCAGGGAAATACTCTTGGTTGGGGTGCTTCCTTGCTTCTCTTTCCACCAACATGGGAGTGTTTCTTTCTACAACTTCAAGGTGATGCTGTCAAAATAATTTAAGTTTCAAAAGTAAGCCTAGTGTATGTGAGAGAACATGTCTCCTGTCTCTTGGTAATCAGGATTAATGGGACTCCAGTTAAAATCTCAGTGTTATTGCTTGCTCTGCAATGTGTATAATCATGTGAAATATGGAAATGTTTTACTTTCTATTGTTTTAAAATTCTAGGCTTTTCTTCATTCAGTGTGCCAAGTCAGATGCTGCCTTCTAAACAAAACCATTATTTACTTTCAGAGGAACCTTGTGTGTGTCAAAATGTGATGAACTGCAATCGGCCCTCTGCTCTGCTGCTAAAAACATAGTGTGATGCAGCCATTAGTGCATCCATGTTGCACTTACACTTGTCTAAAGTAAAGCAGATTTTAAGCAAATACTTTTTAATTCTTCTGTTTATATCCCCAACACGTGAATGTTGATTTGTCTCACTGAGTACTGTAGCAGCTTGGATGCTGTTGCTCTTTTCTAGCCTTGATGGGGACATGCTTGACTTTCCCTTGAGGTCAACCAAGGGAAGAAGTTGCTGCTCTGAATGTGGCTTTGTAGCATGTGACTGTGGGAAATGCCTTGTCCGAGTGGAGCGTGTCCAGGCTCCCTTCCCTGAGGAATTAGGAAACACGGTTTAGACCATGAGACAAACTTCCGAGAAGGTCTTCTGAGCCAGTTTCTCTTGGGAGATGCAATAGAAGCAGGAAAAGGATGTCCTGTAATGAGAATATAATGGTATATAAGTATAGACTGTATTAAAAGCAAAAGATAGCAGCATGCAGTTGTACACCCGGCAATTTGGGAGATGAGGAGGAGAAGCAGTGTTTTCCTTGACATCATTTTATATTAAATTGTAAGGAGGTTTTATAGTGGTCAACAGGCAAAACTCGGAAATACTTCAGAGGTTGGTTTGGGTGCCATAGCTGTGGGATTCGCTGTGTTTGAGCATCTTGGCTAATAATCTGAAGTTGATCTCCTGGACCATTAGCGCTCTCATCTTGGTGCTTTTGTTTGAATTTGTTGAAAGCCTCACGATGGCATTTGCAACCAGATGGTGAGATAGCTTGTTTGAGGTGTCAAAGCGATCAGCTGGCAGAGCAACAAAACAGGCAATGATTCTTAGAAAATAAAATGGGTTTGTGTTCGGAGCGGGGCGTGGGGAGAAGGCAAGTTTAAAGGAGTGGTTTCCTCTGTGTCGGGCTGTGTTTGGGAAAGATGAGTGTTTGAGAAACCAGCAGCTGGAAACCCTGAGGTCCAAGTGTTGAGGCTCTACCAAGCATATGTGTTTAAGAGCCCCAACTGTTTGCTCCTGAATAGATTTTTCAAGATGGGATAACTCCTTTTTTTGCTGCGTTAGTCACTTCCGTTCTTTTCATCTAGAAATGTGGAGTCCCGTTAGGTGCTTGGCTCCTCTGCCTGTAAAGGAGACATCAGATGCAGATCAGCTATAAGCTGCTGGGCTCTTTTTTAGGAAAAGAACTTACCTGTTACAGGAATTACATGTTTAATCCACAGGGCTAGTTACCTTGTCTTTTGAAAAGTGTAAATAGCTGTAATGCTGACCTTGAACTTTCTTTCCTCTCTTTTCCCTAGGCATGTTTCAGTAATTCATCAGGGCGTTGGGTAACTCTTGTTTTAGCTGTCTCAGTCTGTAGGAAGCAAGACCATGAGCAATCTGCTGTCAAATAATCCTGTCCTAGCAAACATGTTTTTATTCCTCTATTTTCATTAAATCAAATCATAATAGGTGTGTAAAGGCCAGTGTCAAAAGGACTGTCCTTTACATTTTCATTTGCTTTAGAGGGTACTGTGTAATATTGTGACTATCATGACTATAGGACCTTTTGGGCAGATTTACAGTTCAGAATACTGGAATGTTGGCACAGCAGTGTAGAAACACAGTTGTTTTTTACAGCTTTCCTTATAAAAAACACTGTATGTCATCATCTTCCTGTGATGATACAGAATAGTTTTTGATTTGTAAAGCAGTATGAGCTCACCCATGAGACATAGTTTTTAAACCATCTTTTAAAGGCTCAAAAAAGAGGAGCTATGTCAGCGGGAACATCTCCCTTACAAGGACAGGCTGAGAGAGCTGGGACTCTTTAGCCTGAAGAAGAGAAGGCTGAGGGGAGACCTTATTAATGCTTGTAAGTATCTGAAGGGTGGTTTGAAGGAGGATGGAGCTGGACTCTTTTCAGTGGTTCCCAGTGACAGGACACAGGACAATGGGCACAAGCTGCAACATAGGAAGTTCCATTCAAATATGAGAAAAAACATCTTTGGGTGAGGGTGCCAGAGCCCTGGCAGAGGCTGCCCAGGGAGGGTGAGGAGTCCCCTTCTCTGGAGACCTTCAAGCCCTGCCTGGATGCAGCCCTGAGTGATGTGCTCTGGGCAATCCTGCTTTAGCAGGGGACTTAGTCTGGATTATCTCTGGAGGTCCCTTCCAACTCTGGCAATTCCGTGATTCCAGTGTTTACTCACGCTTGGTAATGATTTCCCCATAAAGGAACAGGAGGAGAAGAAATTCACATGGAGAAATCCTTCTGAAATAGGTGTGCCCAGGTGTGCGGGAGTTATCCCGGTGCAGGAAATCAATCCTTTGGGGGAACGGATTTTTTGATATGGACAGCCTTACTGATTGTGTGGGCTCTTTACATACAGAACTAAAATGTATATCTAAGATTTTTTAATATTCTTTGCTTATTCCTGTAGCGATCTAAAAATTCCTACAGAATAAGAGCAAACAAATAAAAAAACAAAAGAGAAAACCTGGAGGGGGAATATTTTATGATGTTGTATTACTGCTTTTTATTGCTAGGCCAATTGATTTTCTCCACTTGCTAATACTTTCCAAGTCATGAGCATCCGAGTGAGCTTTGCATGTGCGTCTCCATACACACACCCTCATGCCTTGGTAGATATGATGAAAACCCTGCAGTGATTCACAGCGTACTCACTATTTACTTTACAGTGTTAGCCATACCCGTATTGCTTGTCGCTTCAAAGGAATAGCAGCAAACCCTGCTTTCTCTGCCAAAATATTACAAATAAGATATTAAAAGCCAAGTTATCAGTGTCTCACAAATGAATGAAACCACTGTGTTGTTGTAGTATATGCCTTGGAGAGAGGTGTTACTTGGAGATCAACACGGGATGGCTAGTGGGAGCCTTGGGTTAATGTTACTTGCTTAACCTAGTTAATCATTGCTTTATCAAACAGTAACCATCCTTTAAAATGTGGTCCCGAGAGTAATGCTACAGAAATGCCGGAGGGAAGTTCCAGTCTGTTTGTTTGTGACTGCGAGGATGGCTTTTACTGGTTAATGAATTCAAAGAGGGTTTGCGTGCTCTCGTCTGGCATTTAAAGAGTTCGGGTAATTCTTCTTTCAGCTCCAGTAGTTTTGCCATACAAATGTATTTGGAAATGTGTGACACCACAATGAAGAAATTAATGCACAATCCTGATACGTTAGGAGGAACAAGAGGGCAAACTTTTTTCTTTTTTCCAATTTGGTCTGTGTGTAAATACATATATTTGTATTACAATGCCTTGTAGCGTGCAGTGCCCTGTAGTGCCTTTGTAGAGCGCAAAACGCTCTCCCCGTTTCTCAGCAGAAACTACCAGCAAAACGGATAAATGAGACTCTTAGCAATAAATCTTAAGTAAACATTGTGTAAAACCACTGACATTGAGGCGTTCAGGTGAAGCTGTTTCTTCTGTAGATGAATGAGTGCGACTTGTTGTGCAATGCATTATCTTCCAGTGTTGTGTGTTCCCCAGCGCACAATGCGCACAATACAATTGATTTCCCAGCTGGTAACTAGTTTTGCCACTGTTACTTCTCTGCTTGTAATTGCACTTTGAACTTGGCAGGCTGGCTCAGGGTGTGAGATTCCTTGATTATGGATGCTTTCCCAATGGGGAGAGCACAGGGACAGAGTCTCCTCCGGCTGGTAGAACAGGAGGAGGCGGTCAGCACGTCGCACTTGCATTTGGTGATGTGTGTGGTAACCAAATGATGGCCTAAGATGCCCTGATGACTCTGATTTAGCGAATAAAATCCCCTATGTAGCATTGAATAAGCTAAAGCCCAACCTGGGCTTTTTCTCCTTTTGTCATTTAACCTGCTTGAACTGCTGTTTCCAGGTGTGCTCAGTAGACCAGATTGATTCTTGCAGACTTTGCCCCTGAAAAGTGCAGGCAACCCAGAAAGGGTTGGCAGAGACTTGGTGGTAAATTTAAGCTTCCTCTGCTTGCCACCACCTGCCATCATCTACTTTTGGCACTTTTGTTCCTTTTGAAATACCTTGCTGTAGGATAGTTCACAAATAGTTTATAAAGTCTGTCTTGGAGAAGTTGTGTTTAAGATGGGTGCAAAGGACTTCAGGCCAGCTTAGAGGTTTGGCATAGGGCGAGGGACAACAGATCAGCAGCTTTGGGAATAAACCAAATAGCAGGACAGTAGCAAATACAACTCAGCAGCATAATTATTCTTAGATGGTGCTCTGTGGTTCTATATTCGGTGTGGTCATTGCCTTGTGTCTGCTCTTGGAGTCCTGGGGTGGGTCACAATGCAGGGCTGTATGGCAGGCAATGCATGCCTCCCAAAAGGCTAGCAAGGGAAAGGATGGTTTCCATCTCCCTCAGTGAAAGTTTTACGATGCCAGCTTAGATGTTGGGACCCTCAGCAGCCATGCTGCCCCTTGCACCTGGTGACTCCTTCTTCCCTCTCTTCCAGGAGCTGAGCGTCATCACTTGCCCTGCCTCCTTCCCAGCTCGGTGTGGGAACAGCCTGAAGGACACCTTGGAGCCACCTGTACTGCTTCATGCAGTTAAAGTAAGGCTAAATATTTTGGCAGCTTTTTCAGGTATAAGCAAGGATTGAGGCAAGGGGTTTGGGGGAGTGAGTTTGCCCAGGCTTGTCAGCAGGAGGAGATGCTGGTATCGCAGCACATTATAAGCAAATTTGACAAGTTATTTTGCCATGAAGTACAACTTCTTTGCATTGGAAACAAAAAAGGGACAGGGGTGTGTGGTCTCAGCCCTTACATCAACCATTTGCTGTGGTGTACAATAGCACTTAACACTTGGAGCATCAGCTGTTTTTCACTATCATTTTAAGGTACAGCTTTCCTGTCCCTGGGGAGCAGGCGTGTGGCTACAGCCTGAGGATTTCTGTGGAAGACGGTCAGGATAAAAGCTCAGGTCCCACTGGCTGCCAGTCAGTTCTGCCTCCCGGTCAGCACGACGGCTGTCTGTCTGTCCCGACGCGGTCGTGACATTGAGGCTTCTGGGTTTGTTTTTCTATTAAGACCAGCTTCTCGGTGTGGTGAACCAGATCAGGGGATGGGTCTGACCTAGAAGTGAATATATGGGTATTGCGTTACTGACAGTAGCTGGTCTGACTCATGGAGTTACACCCATTCTCTCCAAAAAGATTTGAATTTCCAAAAACTGTTAGCCTGAAGCAAAGAAGCTGCCAGTATTGCTTGGAAATGGGTGCTTGCCGTGCTAGAGCTCCGTCGAGGGAGGGAGGGAAGAAGGAAAACCACCGCAAGCTGCCTCTTCTCTCCTCCCACTGTCTCTAACCTGTTTACCTTCTGTGGTGTCTCACATTTTCCATGGTCTTGCCCTCAAAGACCAGTGCTTTAATGATACTGGGTCCAAATCATTTGACGTTACTGAGCTGTGGCAGCAGCTGGGTGGATTTATCATAAACTGCTGTTACTGTAGAGAGACAAGTATTTATTTTAAATATTTGTTGGTTTTTTTTTTCTTTTTATTTCCAGGGGGGGTGGGCCAGGAGAATTATACAATTCTCAGAGTTTGAGGAAAAAAAAAAACAGCAGTCATCGAACCATAGAATTATCATTTTGGTTGGAAGAGACCCTTGGGATCATTGAGACCCACCATCAGCCCTCCTCTGCAAAGTTCTCCCCTACAGCATATCCCTCAACACCACATCTAATCTACTCTTAAACACAATCAGGGATGGTCTTTGGCAAAACTCTGAATGAAACCTGGTTTTCTGGGAATGAATACATGGCTGGCTGAGGGCTGGTCTCCAGGTTCATCAGGAACATTGATGCTTGTTGGCTGAATGTGTGGGGCCGTGTTTAAAGGAGGAATGTTTGATACTGACTACCGTGTAGGAGAAGCAGGGTGTGGCTTGATTTCACTTTAGTTTTTTAACTTGCTGCTAGCTTCTGGAGTGTGTTGGGTGCAGCAAGCAGCACTTGATGCTGAGGAAGATGCCAGACCCCTCCCAGTGGGGCTGATGAAGGGGGTGACTTCTTCTGCATGGCAGCAGCAGGGAAATCTCCAGGGAGACCCAGCACAGGCAGGGAGAGCTTCTCACCTGAACTCCTGCCTGGGAACCAGCCTCTGTATCATGTCTGATTTCAGGGTGTGCCTCCTCTGAAGGATCTGGGAGAAAAGAAAAGCTAAACTGGAGTTTAGGAGCAGCGTTCTCACACTTGTTTCTTCTTTTTTTTTTTTTTTTTGCCTGCTGGTCTAGTATTTCCATAATTGTGCTTATAATTACAATCTTTTCATTTCATTCATACAGTGGTAACTGCTTAGTGAACTTGATGCTAATGAGCTCTGTAACATTTAAAATAGCTGTGTAACTTGGGGAAAAAAAACCCCACCAAGCCCCAATAATAAAGGGACATATTTCCAGTCCCCCCCCTCCAAGTTTAATCCTGCGTTATAGCCTAACTGCAGGGAGTTGCCTGGCTGGGGAACAGCTGCACAGCGTGGGCTCTGCATAGCTGCCTGTCCCTGAGCTGGGGTAATAAATGATTTACTGGGGAGGCTGGGACCTGTGGGCACTTAACTCGTTCAGTTCCTGAGAGACCGGTATGAAAGGCCACTTTGTAAAGGTAGTTGGAAGAAATGTTTTCAGGTGCAATGTGGGGTGCCTGTTTGCAAAGTCTGCTTTTTTGGGTGTGAGGCAGCTGCAGAAGGGCTTGACCCCAGAAGGTGGGGTTGTAGAATTAGGTGGAATCTATGCTTATTTGGATGTTTATGATTTGATGCTTTAATTAATTTAAAAATCAGATTTGAATGAGCTTTTCTCCTTGTATTTGGGAGATGATAGAATGCTTTCTGCTGCTCTGGGGGAGGTTACTTTTTGTGTGGTTTTCCCTGGATGTGTGTAATGCAACACAGGGTCCTGGGAACAGAGCTGCAGTTCTAATTTTTCCACTCTGTTGATGTGGTACCAAGTGAATCCATCACTGTGCTCACTGGGTGAACGATGTGTGTTTTTTGAGACCATCATGCCTTAGAAGGGATGCTCCAGTAAAATAAGCATATTCTGTGACTGCTTAAATAAGATATTTGTTAGAGAAGAGTATTTTCCCCATAGTTTTGTGAGTTAGAAGAAAAGGAGCACTTAAGAAGAAACAATTCTTAATTTTTCAGTTGGAGATGCGGTTGTTCTGTGCCACAGGGAGTGGGATTAACGTAGGTTCTTTGGTAGGAAACCTGAAGTTTCAGGTAAAGTTTTCCCCTTTTGGAAAAAAAAAAATGGCAGCCAGGCTTTCTCAGGGTAACTCCACGATGCTTAAAGCCACAGAGCAGGAGCATTTGCAAAAGGCAGCCCAGAGGGAAAAGCGAGTCTGATGTATTCTTCAGAGAATTGAAAAGGACATTAAAACATCAGGTACCAAAGCTGCTCTGACCAAAATGAAAGTGGAGGCGTCTCTTGGTCTTGATGCCAATTTTTCCAGCTCTTCCTGTGGTTTTAGCTGTTAAGGTTGATGCATGCACTTATTAATATATGCATTGGTTAACTACCTGGTTTACACATGCTAGGAAATGTTTAATATTTGTCAGCATGAAAACATGCGTGGTGCTCTGGGCCTCCTACATCTTTTTTGACTCCATGCCTGCATTTTTGGGAAGGTGGTACAAGTGCTGTGGCTTGCGGTGCACAGAGAGAAGCGGAGCCTTATCCCTCAGCTCTAGGGCTTGGGGGTTTTGTTTCTTCTACGGAAACAGCACTGCTCAGTGGAGTTCCTAAAATGACACGGGTCTGAGAGTCGGGGAATAGTAAGGTGGAAAAAGCTATTTTTAGGACGCACGCTGTAGTCAAGAGTTGTTGGAATCAATAGTTTGGGGCGTTGTGCTCTCCTGCTGCAAGGCTGCAGGCGTTTCGGCGCTGATGACAGCTGTCCTTCGTGTTTGTCCTTTTATACACTTGGGTGAAATGCTCCCTAAGTCCTGTTCTTCCCTCCCCACCGTTCTTCACTTGGTGCAGAGCATCCCGAGGCATTGTCAGTCCCATATAATCCATCATTGCTTTCAAAGGTAACTCGCACCTTTTGTGATGCTTCTCCTTCAACTGCCCAGCTTGATACCTTCTGGGATGGACCCCAGTTCTGCAGAAAATTCTGGTTTTACTTGTCCTTTGAAAATTGGGGTTTTTCAAGAAGTTCCTCATTAAGCACCCAAAATCAAGAATCTCTCTTACAAACATGAGCTGGTAGCCATTGACAGCTTCCCCAAAATTTACTGCCAAAATGTGTATTCAAACTACAAAGTTTATTGGAAGGTATAAACTGGATTTTAGTCGTTTAGGAAGGCATGTAGAATGTCTGCTAAGGATTTCTGCAAGTTAATATTTGAGCCTGAGATGAATGTCTTGTGCATACGTGAAACAGCTGCCCCAGAACCTGTTGGAAGACTTAATTTGAGTATAAACATACGTGTGCTTTTGCGTACACGCTGCACTTTAATCCAAGTCAACTGCTAGCTCTTAACTTTATTAGGATGTAGCTACTTGAACAGAAGATGTGGTCTGTGATTTTTATTTTATTATAGCGGCATGATAGCTCCTTTTGAAACGTTGTTTGGATTTTACAAATCAGTATCTTAAATATTGTTTGCCATTGGCAATATTTTAAAGGAAGACAATTGACGAGTGAGGGCAGGGTTATATCTTATTAGAAGTTAATTGGTTGACAGTATGTGTGTATTGTAAAATTGGAAATTAATCGCCCTGTGTTGATGACCCTTGGACATTTACAAAAGGCTGGTCTTTATGTTGCACAAATAGATTCCGGACACAGGAAAGAGGCTTATGACAAGAGGATGAGATCACTTTGTATAATTAGAGCTAGCGAGTAATCCTTTTACTCTCCGGTTTTCCAACTTTTACAGTATCTTTCTGTATTTGAAGTTGAGCCCATGGAGTTTAGAGCTGCTGTGATTTGAGTTTTGTAGGTTTGTTTTTTATATCTACTAATGGGTGAAGAGATGGGAGCAGGGAAACCAGATGTGCACATTTGAGAGTGATTGCTGCCTTCCTCTACCAGGCATGGGGAATGGCGCTGCTTTTATTAACCCCACACTCTTTCCAGGCTTTGGGTAGGAATTAAGTAATCCNTTTTTTTTTTTTTTTTTTACAATTACGAGATTGAAATGGTGCGAAAGAAGAAACTCAGTCTTCAGGCTACGGGTATTTGGCCAGGTATTCATCTCTGGAGGAAGGCAGGGCTGGAGGAGCTGGGTAGGGGTCTTAATATAGCATGAAGAGGACTTAAGCTTATTTTTAAATTACATTTACTGTTTATTGTTTAATTTTTATTACTTTTGTTGGGTTTTTTTATATGCTGGCTTTGTGTTAAGCTTCATTATTCTGGGAAGGATAAAATAATAAATAAATAACTAGACGTGGGGCAGGGAGGTGCCATGGCTCCTCCATGGAGAAGGGGTGTCCCTGGAAGAGTGGTGGGTGCAGACCCTTGGCAGCCCAGCTCCCAGCCCAGGAGCAGCGGTGGGCCAGTTCATGCTGCCAGGAAGCTGGGCTACATTAAGCAAAGTGAGTTAAATCTATGTCCAGAGCATTTTATTAAATCATCAGTCAATTAAATCAGTGACGCTCTGTTAGCTTGCGTTCCAGCGAGGCTCCCGGCCCCTCTGCTGCAGAATAACCTGCAAGTTGTTCAGCTGTTCCTCAACTCTGTTTGGTGGGCTCTTCTTGTACGTGAAGGCTATGGGCTTGAGCTTTCCAACACAATTACAAGAAAAAAAGAGGTTATTTTAGGCTGATTTTGCAATTTAATATGTTCTTTTTAATTTTTTTTCTAGGGGGAGAAAAGTGTCATGAAATTTTGTTGCTTTTCCTTGCAGTGAAAGCACTCTGCATGTGTAGCAGAGCGACAGTAGAGCCAGGCCAACCCAAAACACCTTTAAATTTCCTTTCCATCACTCACAGCCAAAAGAAACTCCTGTGCATTTGTAATGGAATGTCAGCATATGGTTTTGTTTGCAGACAGGGCACAGCTGGGAAGCAGTATCACCTGTGGAAATGCTGCATAAGGGAGAGAGATATTTATATTTATATATATTTTTTTTTTTTTAAGGAATGAATTTCATGACAAAACATAACCTTCAGCAACTGACATAAATTCAGATGACTGTACACAAGTATCTGGGGTTATTTTAGTTCTGAGTGCAGCTGTGGTAGTAAACACAAGGCTGCAATATGCCGGTAACTTGTTTGCTGCCACGCGTCTGAAGTCTGGTTTCATGTTTCCTCACCTCTTCTCCTTTCCACAGTTGATAGCTTTTACTGGTGGTGTCACTTTCCTTTGTGTCTGCAAAGTAACCTTGGGATGGGTTATTTCTCCTAATTCCTCCAGCCTCCTATTTCTGACCAGATATGTAAAATTGTGTTAGTATAGCTACGGGGAAAGTTGTTCTGGATTTAGTAGTGCCATGGCTGGAACGACACAGTCATCTTCTGTCTTAAGGTTTAATCTAGTGACTGCAATTGCAGTTACTCTGTTTATATAAATTTCTCCATGCACATCATTGAAGAACTGGGTTATGGGTTTATTTCTCCTGCTGAAGCTGTTTATAGCTTTTGACCTGGATTTTTTTAGTTTCCTTTCACATGGATTTTAAGGAGAGGGCATTAATAGACCAGTCAGAAAGCTTGTTGATTTTATGAATGGTGAGTTCTGGAGATCATTCAGTATGACTGAAGCATACGGGACAAGGTATGAAGAAACCAGTGTCTCACCCAGCACCTCAGGGTTGAGAGTAAGTTATTGCAGATCTGAACTTTGTAGGAAGATACCCAGGAAAAATGCCAAACAAGAAAATACAAAGACTTGAGGGCTTTTTTTATTACTTTTCTTTCTATTTTCAGACTTAGAAATGATGAAAAACACCCCAAAACCAAAATGCCAAACCAAGTAGGGCCTTTTTCAAATAATTGTATTATAACAAAAAAGTGAAGAGAACGGTGACGGGTAATACAGCGCAGTAATGTCATATACCACTCATAAGAAACAGGGAATATTCCAGCTCAGTAATTCCCTTGACTCTAGGGGAGAACAATAAACTTGTGAAAGATGTTGCTATTTTAGTTCTCTTTGCATGAAATTTGTGGCTCCAGCAGGAATCCATCTGAATGTGGCCGGCTGCTCTTCTCTCCAGTCCCCCCACTTGCTCTTTCCCCATCTTTATTTATCTTGTATAGTTGAGAGCAGGAGCACTTCAGTTCCTGAAACTCAATCCTCCTGATACTTCGAAGCACTTCATAAATTAACATTTTGTAAAACCGGAGTGTGGGGGTGTGCCCTTGAGGACACTGTGCTTTGTTGAATGAGAAGCGATGTGTTTTTGGAAGCTTGGTTGTATTTTTGTAGTGCAGCTGTATGGAAGGAGGCGACGCAGCCCAGCCCAAGGGGGTGGAAGTGGAGTCCCTGAAAATCCTTGGATTTCTTTAAAACTCTTTTACAGCTTATGGGCTGTTTGTCTAAAGGGTGAGGATCTGAGGATTGGCTATAACGCAGGTTTTCCTGCTGTGGGTATTTGGTGGCAGTGTTACAGCACAAAAGAAAGTCTGTTTATGGCTTATTCTGTAACTGATAACCAGCATAAATAGTGCTTCTCTATTTTCTATGGGATGTGTAGTTCGGATTACCTGGTGAAGAAGTGTTACTCCAGGGTCTTGAAGTCACACAGTTTAGTCCTTTCAAGGATTGAAGTCCTTACAAACTAATGTTGCAGAATGAGTTTGTACGAAATAACTTCAGTTGCATTAAATAATAAAAAAAAAAGAATAATGAAAAAGAATCTTCCTTTGACTTTCAACCTGGCAGTGTTGTGATGCCATCCTCCTTACAGCCTGAAAGCCATCCTGCTTTCTCTGCACTTCTGCTTATCTCTTCAAATGCTTTCCATGCGATCTGTAACTTCATCAGATTTCTTCATGTGTTTTTTGGCTGTTCTTTCCTGCCCGCAGCCACAAGGTCTTTATGGCTAAGATTGTTTTTTGTACAGCTGGGAGTGCGTGGTTTAAGCTTTGTTTCTAAAATCAAATACTAAAATAGGAAAAAAAAAAAGAAAGTGCTGAGGTTCAGGTAAGATTCAGCAAAGCTTAAAGTATATCTAAAACTTAAGTTTACCTAAAAACCCCTTAAAACTGAATTGGAAAAGCTTGAGAAAAATGAAACCATTAAAACTGAAGTGTATCTAGTGCATAGGAGAGGAGGATGGAGGTAGGTAGCCTTTCTCAAGCATCATACCACATGGATTAAATGTTCCTTGTCCTCCTGATTGTTGCAGCTCTGTTCCTTGTTGGAGCTGAGAGCAGTCCTTCTTGTTTGTGTCCATCCCTTAGCTCTCCCTTGTGATGTAAAAAAAATGAAATAAATCACTAAACAGATGACTCTGAGGCTAAGGTCTTCAGAACAGCACCGTGTTTTCTTTCTTATATACTCCTCGTATGGTCCGTGGAGGGAAGCAGCGAGGAGTGGATGCAGAATCATAGAATATGAGGGAGTGGAAGGGACCTTGAAAGACCATATAGTCCAATCCCCCTGCTGGAGCAGGAACACCTAGATCAGGTCACAGAGGAACACATCCAGGCGGGTTTTGAATGTCTCCAGAGAGGGAGACTCTACAACCTCCCCGGGCAGCCTGTTCCAGTGTTCCATCACCCTCACTGTGAAGAAGTTTTTCCTCAGAAAAAAGAATGCAGAAGCTGGGCGCTGAAACCAGCAATTGATGCCAGCCAGCAGCCTAGATGGGCAGTAGTGGAGAAAAATCAAAAAGCCATTTTACATGGCATTCACAGACCTTCAGCATTACTGCCTGTGTGTAGGCTGGACAGATCTGAAGGACCATCAGCCTCACCTCCAGATTTGTCCTCAAGATACCCACTTTGCCTGGGATTCCTAGAAGAGATAAGCCAACTCATTAAGGTTAAATTAAATGGTAGCTGGAAGTAGTGGATGAGGAGGATTTATTGCTTAGGCAGTTGGTGTTTGTAGCTCTTCCAACTGCCTGTGCTTGTTTGAACGCACTCTAGAACTGACATTTTTACAGCACGTAACCAATGGAGCCCTAATCCTGGCTGAGGTTTTGGGAACCACAGTAAAGCAAACAAATGTTGTTTTTTTCCCCCCCCTCTTCTTCCATTGTCAGACGTTACCATACGTGGAGAAATCAAGCACAGTTGTTTGTCCTCTTCCATGGCATTTTGTGCAAAATGACACTGAAGTTCTCTAGAAGCAGCTTTACCACCACTCACTGTATTACTTCTTTAGTGCTTAACAAAGCAGAAAAGTAGCCTTCCCATTTTGAGAGGACTCCAGTAGCTTTCAATTTTACTGACCTATGCAGATCTTTATAATATCTAAAACCACTGTTGTTTGTAAGAGCATGAACCTGGACTTTTATTTCATGTCCTAATTCCAAATATGCAAACGCAAGGGATTTCACTGTTATCCTAAAGGGGAAAACCTAATACAATTCCAGAAACATTGCAAGATAAGTGTCTGGATGGCTGTACAACATGTGATAAACTCCCAGACTCTGAAATTCAAAAGATTCAGCTATTTGCAAGAGATAATATGAAGGTTTTAAGTATAGGCAACAGCGACTGGAGCAGAACCCGCTGGCTGCCATGAGAGTGCCCATAGCATGACTTCTTGTGGTGGGTGGAAGCTGGGCAAGGGAGATGGGGTTTATATTTTCCTATTCCTGGTAGGTGGGCTTCCAAAGCAGTTCATGTGCAGCCCCGCTGGTCTTGCAGTAGGGCCAGGTATTCTCACAGCACTCTTTGGCATCTGGTAGAGCAAGTGCTACTTGCCCAAAAAGATAGAAATTGCATTCTGGGGCTCAAAGGTGGGCATCAACTTGAAGGATGTGCTCCTCTAATACAAGAGAAAAACACAGTTTAGCCTCAGTTTAGCCTTTTTTGTCTTTTTTTGTTTTTGCCTCCCTCCCTACACCCCATCTCCCCTTATTTTTACACTTACTAATTGACTATATTAGGGGCCTTATGAATCTTGGTTTGATTATGACCAGCATGGTCTTCCTTTTGTTTTCTCTTTTCTTACTTTTGTTTTGGTTTTGTGCTGGGTTGGTTTTTTTTAAAGTTTTTTAGAAACTATTCCCTGCCTTCCCACTGGTTGGAGAAGTTCACTTGTCTAGAAATCTAGATTTAGTCCTTTGCTGATGCAGAGCAGTCATTCAGGTTTATCTGTCACTCAGTTTTTCTCATATGTTTTTGCCAAAACACTTCCTAACAAGATAATGTAAAATATCTTCCAAACCTGCCTGTCTGCTTGTAAAACTAAGTTTGTGTCCTTTGAAAAATTGGGTTGACGTGTATTATGAAATAAGAAATCATTTCAAGTTACTGATGTGTAAGGGCCAACTAGTAAGATAAGAGCAGGGGAAAAAAATCTTCCTGGAAGAAACATTTCCAGGATTTTTGTTTTCTTGTTTGACAAAACCAAGTGTTCACCAGCGTCACCTTATTTCAGTGCTGCTGTATGTGTCTCTTGCCAAAAACCCCAGTAAAAACATCATGAGGTTTAACCCTTAGGCCTCCCCTTTTTCCCTTGATGGGAAGTGTCAATATTCTCCCTTCCTTACACATCAATTATTTACGGCTTTTGGTTTCTAATTTCTGGCACTTTTATTGCAGCCAAAAAACAACTCTGGCTCTGGAAGAGGTTACCCATAGGGATTTTTTTAATGCCAGCTCATCCTTTCCTGACTTGTACATGTCTTTCTCCTCTTTTCTGTTTCTTCCTACTCAGCTGCTATCAGGCATCTGCAGGAAGGTGATGGAGCAGGATAAAATGGTCTACTCTTCTGTCAGATGGCAAAGGTCTGAGTCTGACATCTTGCTTTATTCCTTGAATTACAAAAACCTAGATGCTCTGTTGAGGGCATGTTCTTCTGTAACTGATCAAGCAGATCTTTGGTACCTTCAGTGCAACCTGTTTGAGCTAGACAGCACAGGAAAGCTCTTTTTACTGGTTTCCCTCAATGATCTTAAAAGGAACATTGTCACTAATACTCATATTGTCTGCTCCGTAGAAAAAGGCTGATGGAAAACTTCATCAAAGGAGCTTGAGCAGTGTTTGCATGTTGGGACCTTCAGCTACAGTGCCTAGAGTGTACCAAGAGTGATGTGTACCGTGACAGCTTCTCACTTTGAATAAACCTGGCAGAATAGACCTTGGGATTGAGCACATGAACTGTGGTTTCTCCGTTTTATAAAGGTGTGGTGGATGTTGGTAGCAGGTGCTAGAATGGCATCTTCTACAAGCATCGTGAAACAGGGAGGGAGCTCATGGCTGATCCTTTCTATGGCATTGTAACCCAAATGTCAAATAAAGAAGCATTAGTTTTGGTGTAACACAAGTCCCTCTGTGGCTTTGCTGAAAAGGGTGGGCTAAAGCACCGGAGAAACAATCAATAAGAAAGGAACCCCATGGGACCAGAGCAAAACTTGAGGAATAGAATATATGTATTGCCTGGGGTGTCTTGGGCAAATACAAACCTGTCACATTCTGTTTTCCTGATTTTTTTTTTTATGTAACAGTCTTTAACTTGCACCTGTTCCTATACTGTAGAATTTTGGATATAAGGAGTAATCCTAATAGTTGGTGTAAATGCAAAAGTACAGATTCTTTGTCTTTGAAGGTATATCACACTTTCTTTTATCAGCAAATAGAAAGGCTATTCGATTGCTTGACAAGACTTGAAAAGATGTGGTGAAAGGCCATGCTTTATATTAACTTTTAATATTATCGTCTGAGACGTGACTGTTTTGATTCTGGGCTGTTTTTTTAAAGGTTGTATCCAAATACTATTAAATTGCTGTGTTAAGACTCCAGCTCTGAATTTTGCTTACTAAGGGGATTGGTCCATTGCAGTGAGACTTTGTAAAAATCTGAATTATGAGGTGGGCTTAAAAGGCAGCTTTTCCAACCATGGTTTAATTCCCATAAGATACAATAAACGCTCTTGGCTGGATAACGTTTTGGTACCCCTGGTCAAGGTGCTCAGGTTCAGAATAAGAGCAAGATGCTCAGGTAGGTCACGAGGGAGATGGCAGGTTTTGTTGTTTATTGGGGGTTTTTTCTTCCTTTTTTTTTTTTTCTTCCACTTTTTCTTTTCTTTTTGAGCCCTCAGTAAACTGGAATAGCTGGAGCGTGTTGTAGGGCAGAAGTGAGGATTTGCTTGCAGAGCTGGTTTTGGAGCTCACCTGCCCAAACGATAACTAGTGCTACTAGTCCCCTATTTTCATGAGTTAAGTCTCTGTAAGAGCTAAAAATACAAGGAAAACGATCAAGCATAACCCTTTTGAGGCATTCCTGCTGTAGGAAGGGGAATCATGAGGCTGGAAATAGGTATGGGTTTGACTAGATTCAAAACTATTGCGAAATATTCATCTGTCTCCTGGCTGCCTCAGAGGACCTTTTTTCAGAAGGGACTGTTTTGGTGAGCAAGCTTGGCAGGTAGCTCTAGACATTTGAGAGCAACCAGGACAAAAATGCGTCTTTGTAAAATGGGGAGAGCGTGTAAGGGAGCAGGGATAGTTGGAATCAGCTAAGAAAACGTAGGCTGTGGTTTAATTTCTGTCTCACTAAAGGCAAACTGTGGGATTTGGAAAAGAGCAAAGTATGAACAAGATCCTGTGTTTTCTGTGTAAAAAGCAGAGTGGTATTTCATCCTTTTTGAAAAGGGTTTGAAGTATTTGCAGAGCATTACCAGCACTGTAGACATGAGCAACGGCAGAAATTCCATTTTTAATTGTTTTGCATTCCTTCATCTTAGGATCCTGGGCTGCTTAATACACACATTAAATGAGAACTTCCAGCTTTCATTTAGGGTGAATGTTTTCTATTGCAATGGAGAAACTAATGGAAATAAAATTCAGGTTTGACTGATTCAAAGCTCAATACTAATAACTTTCACCAGGTTAAGTAGAAATTTCAGGGGCAGACCTGAAAGAGGAAATTTTCTTGACTAAAATCACGTTGGTAGGACAAGCAATGGTGGTTCTTTTACTACAAAAAATGCTGATGCAGAATCATGAGCATCCTCTATTCTGAAGTTTTTTTTCAGTTTTACAAGGAGAATTTTCATTAGTTTGATTTTTAAATAGTTTTGAAATGTTTCTTGAACAAACACTCCACTGGGAGGGAAAAGAAAAGGCACCAAAATAGCTTGGGCAAGGTAGTATTTGCCAGAGTAATTTCTTTTCTCTGGCAGTGGAGAGAACTACAAGTCTTTATGAACATTTTTTGGGTGGGAGTGGGGGAATGCATGGACAGATAGCAGTTAAGGGTTGGGATGGCCACAGTGCCAATATTGTTGATGATTCAGATGAGCACTTTGTTCTACAAAGCATTTTAGAGTTGCCTTTGCCTAATGTGAGCATAAACTGGGGAAAAAAAAAAAGGGATAGATTCTTTTTTGATTGGAAGGAGAAAATAGAAAATTGTTGTGTAAGACTGACTATTAGAAAATTAATACAGAGGGGATAACACAGCTTCGGAAGTTTAACATTTTGTAGAGTATGAAGAAGTACAGAAAAGTTTAAAAAAATGTTTCAAATTTGTCTTTCCTTTTTTGTTTCAGTGTTCTGAGGTCATGAAACTTAATCCACAGCAAGCTCCATTATATGTGAGTACAAAATTTACACGTTTTTCCCCTCTCCTCCTGTTCACACAAAAATGCTTCCCTCTGCCTTTTTCCGAGATACTGCTCCTTGTTCCTTTGCTCCCCTAAGACCTTATTGATATTGACTGAATTGCACGTGCTGGGTGGTAATGCTCAGGTAAATCACAGAGCTCCTCTGTCCTTCCAGCAGACAGTTTTAAAGAAGTCACCATGAAGGCATCCTCCTGCCTTTAAATATTTTATGGGGTTTTTTTCCTTCCCCAAAGCATCCTTGAGTGCATGGCTGCTCTCTGGTGACTTGCTGTGTGGAGAGGCTGTGAGAAGAAATTGCTTGTGTGTTGTGTGGAGGACAGGGCATCCCGGGTGTGTGGTGCTTGCCCGCTGCGAAAATGTTTTCTGGTCAGCGTTTCAGAAGTGACAGGGAAGAACTGGGAGCAGGGAACGGCTGGGCTGTGCTGGGCTGGGAGCGCTGCAGCAGGGGATGCTTTACGTCAGCCTCCTGGGAGCCTGTAACCTCCATGGCTACGTTAATGGGGAACAAGCTTCCTCTCGCTCTTGAATAGCGGCTTTGTTGCAGAACGTGGGGACTGTCGAATTAGGTCTGGGTTTGTGGGGGTGTAGACACGTGCGTTAAATTTGTGCCAAAGCTGCCAGCCAGGCTCATAACCGTTTGCTTTCCACACAGCCTTGCCGTGCTCAGAGCATGGAGAAGCCATCCTGGGCTTCTGGTCCTACCCACAGACCTCACTGACTGAGGTAGAGCTGGGTGCAAGGATGGAAAATTTGGAGAGAAAATTGCTTGCAAATGTGGCTTTTAAGGGGGAGGAAGAAGAAAACAAGTAGAGCTGGTGATAGATCTGTACCTTGGAAAGTGTTTCGTGCAGTAAATAATGGCTCTTATTGACCTTTAATGCCACGGAAGCTTTTAAATTTTGCCTGTGTTTAACTACCAGCTGGAATTTTGTGTTGGAATTTATTCTCTACTTACTGTGCTAAGTCTCGTGCTTGAAGCAAGATTAAAACATTACCTAGTGTTACCTGACTTTGGGAGAATGGCTTTTCTGGAACATACCACCACATTCTGTATTACTGTGAAACCAAATTTTGACTGAGATTCGTTAAATCACAAGCATACTGAAAGCAGCTGGACTTTGAGGAAACTTAAATTAAATTTAGGACACATTAAAAGAGAATGAAACTTACATGCCAATATTTGATGTCAGTGCTATGGTAGAAATACATGAATGGGAGAAAGCAGAATTAAATTATCCTTATGTCTTTGGAACAGGGTATGAGTTAACTAATCTGGAGACTTTGTTTTCCCAGTCTTATCTTCCAACTTAGTTTATTTTCCCACCGTTTTGTGTGGGTTTGTATTTAATATGTAATGCTAGAGAGGTATACTTCAACATTCTCATTCTCACATGATCGTGGTGAGGACTGGGCTGAGTCAAACGTAGCCCAGTTTAAAATAAAGATTATATAGCACTCAGTCTAGTGTTTCTTTGCAGTACAGTTAAGTTGATGACAACATTATTAATACATCGAGTCCCTTTTCTCTCCTCCTCTGGCCAGCTCTATACACAGATCCTCTCCCTTTCAAAACAAACAAGTTTTGGTAGCTATGGGGGCAAAAAGAGAAACTCATGGACCTTGAAAATTTAGTATTTAGTCTTCCTTGTTTGCCCTCAGTATAACAAATATAATATAATATAATATAATATACACTTCAAGTTCAGTTTTGTTTTTCAGGTGTTGTTCACTGACAACTCATCTCCTCTCTAGTTATTAAGTGTGAGCAGAATGTAAAGAAAAATGTATCTCCCTCGTATTTTTATTTTTCAAAAGGCAGACATAGCAGTCCTGCGGTCCCAGCGTTGGTAGGTGAATACCAAACCTCAACAGGTTCCTTCTTCAAAGTGATGCTAGCTGTGTGTCTGTGTTTAGGTTCCTTGAGCTTGTTTTCAAATATCTGAGACAGTATTCTGTGAATTTCTCCATAAGGAATTTCACCTCTGTGAAGTAAACAACTGGAAATAAGAAGCAATACAGAGATGGTGGCATCTCCCTACATTTGTCTGCTTTCAGGAAAAATTGCTTTCCCCAAATGTTACCCTTTTGTTCTCAACACCTTTGATTGCATGTTCCACACTCTTCCTCTTTTAAACCAGTGGTTTAGATTTGAGACTACTTAATTTTGTATATATATCTTTTTAATCTTCCATGAGTTTATCCTGAAAGCTCCTTTTAGTAGTTGGTATTTATCACAAACAGCATTACTGAGCTCCTTTTAGGAGAAGAAAGTAAAAATGATGTCTCCAGGTTGGTTGCTGGAAGCCAGTTGGAGAGCTAGTGCACGTTTCCTCCTGTCTGATCATTACCAGGTTGCCCAGATTAATACCGTACAACTACGAAAAGTGATTTGGGAACCTGATATTTCCTATGTACTTGGGAGCAAAGCTTTGTGGGTGATGGAAAAGTTGGTACTTCCACCATACACACTAATAGAGTGAGAGAGGTTAATGCCATAGAACTGATCATTAAGATCCTTGTTTATAAATTAAGTAATTTAGTCGGCTCAAGCTCAACTGTTGCTAACATCTGGGGAAGTGAAAGAAAATAGGAAAGAGCTTTGTAAAGGTGAAATGTTGATCTTTTTATAAACCCTATCATTAATTGAGAATCCAGCAGAGAGATTTAATTGCAAAAGGTTCAAGGGTGACAAGCTGTGTCCTTAGTTCTAACCAAACTTTAATAAATAAAAAGTGCATGTGAGTGAATGGCCCAAGGTCGAATCTTCAGCTGCATGCAATGTCCTGAAAATTGTACTTCAAAAATAACCTGTGTGGCTTCCAATTTCAGCCTCTGCTAACTACAGGATCTTTATAGTGTTACTGACTGTCCTTTTAACCCACTCACATCTCCTGCCACTCTGAAATCAGTGTTGGTTTTCTCCAGGAGCCGTATTGGGTATGAATGTGTTGGGACAAGACTGGAGTAACATGCAGGGGACAAGTTGGGAAGCATTAAGTGTCATCTTCTCTTGATTACTACCAAGGCTACAACCTTAGATCTGCCTTTAAGACAGGAATGTTTTTTCGTGGTGATAATGATCAGTGGGTGTGAAATGGAAAAGATTAGCAGCTGGAGAAGGATGAGGTATCCTTGCAAACTTTTTTCCTTTTTGATTAAAAGGAACAAACAAACTTGTTTTAAATTACAGCACTCCTCCTCTGCACGGTTTGTCTAAGGTGTGCCCACGTTATGTTATTTGGAGTGACAAACCCAAATGTGTCATAACTGGTGATTGCATGGGAGGGCAAACACTTAATTGATAAAAACGCTAACATTGCCTTTGGTCTTTAATCAGGGCTGTGTATGGAGTCTCTTGTATAAACTGCCACTTAGGAGCTGTGTAACCTGCAGAGTTTCCCAAGGAGAGTTTTGATAGAGATGAGAGCTCCCACTTCCAAGCCAAAATGTCATGCAACTTAATGAAGTGTGAACTTCAAAAGCCTCAGAAAGAATGCATTGACCCTCTCTCAGTATAACCTGAGTGTTGGGTACAGTAGGTCCTCTCTTTTGTTAATGAATGAACTACTGCTGTAGATTTCCCAGAGTGTTCTGCTTTAATTTGAAATGGGAAGAAAATGATAATGCTTATAAGGGTTTTCTCCCACTTACATATCTTACATGGAATGATGGCCTGCTGAAGTGCACTGTGCATTTCTGGGAAAAACAATTGCGATAACCAATGATGTTCATGTTTTAAGGAAAAAAACTTTCTTTTGAATAAATATTAAAGGATTAAAGCAAAAAGTTCACATGACAGAGAGCTTGAGGGCTGTGGCAGCAGTGTCTGTCCCACAAACCAGGGTTCCCCATGTCCGTAGCGATGTGTCGTGCAGACATCCCTGCCTGGCATCTGGGTTGTTACCGTGGCTGAAACCATCTCAGGTGTGACTTGTGCGGTATTGTGTGCTAAATAATTAATGATCTTCAGAAATCTCTACCAAAGAGATGTTGTCATGAAGTTGGCATTTCTACTGTAGCTACTTTTCTACTAATGTTGAATTTGTTTGCTTGGTGGCATCTGTGGTGACAAAGGCCACTGGGATGCCTGAATATCTTGAGATCAGTCCAGCAGAAAAAGTAGAACATACCTTGCATGCTTCTGATGTGAGGATTTCTCATGAAAATCACTGTACATAAGCCCTGTCATACTTTCTCTCGAGGTCATTAAGCAAGAGGAGAATCAGCCTTGATGTTTAGTTCAGCTCTGGGGTGAGAGGATCTGATAAACCTCTTGTCTCTTACTTGTTGGGTACTTGATTTCTTCTTAATGACAAAGTAGTTTTCTGCCCCACCTTCAAAATGGCTTTGAATTATGAATGAGTGGAAGCCCTCTGAGCACCTTTTACAAATAAAAGATTTGCTTGTGTTGCTTGTGGAAGAACCTGCTTCTTGATTGGTTTTAAGAAAGTTGGTTGGGGCGCCTGAATAAACTGATTTTTTGAGAGGAGCATTTTGCAACTTGTCTGGTTCTGCTTTCATTCTGCAGGCAAAATAGTTTCCTCGCTAAACTGTGCTTGACCTCATCTTTTAAGTTTTTGTTACCTAAGCCCTTGATGCAGATTCTTTTCATCTTCCACTTCCCAAATTCTGGTCTACTTCATGCAAGAAGTCATCCCTTCTGTTGAAATGGGTGTCTGGCAGGTGCCACCTGAGCTGTGTTCCATGCTCTGGCAGGCTGCCTGCTGCTTCCTGGCTCCCGGGTACCTAAATGAAGACCTTAGGTAGCACAGATTGGTTATCACGAGGCTGTTCACTTAGCTTGCTCCTCTTAAGTGAGGTGTTTTGCAAGCTTGTGAGACCTGTGTGACGTTAGTATGGGACTTTTTGTGAAATGGTCACTTCTGTGTATTTACTGAAGGCAGCTTTGGTTGGAGAAGTCAGAAGAGGCCTCCTGACCATCAGCATCTCCATCCTTCAGGATGAGCCATTTACTAAACTACAGCTGAGAGCCCCCTCTCCCTGCTTCTTCCACATTGTCTGAAACTGAAGATGCTGGTGATTTGGGTTGCAGGTCCTCCTCCCATAATTATGTATTTGATCTTCTGTGATCCTGTTTTGTGGGTAGAATGTGCTGTTAAACAATAAATGGACTGGCTTAAACAAAGTCTGGAGCACTTATCTGAGCTTTCTGCCTTTAACTCACCACCTCTTTGCAGCATTATGTGTCAACTTCAAATAACACGACTTCCAGAAGAAAGATGCCAGAGCTGGTAGAAGGTAGGGGTGGGAAAGCAGAGGAGACAACAATCTCTTTTGGGGAGCTATTAGATTGCTTCAGTCTGTTTCCTGAAAATGCAAAAGGAATCCTTACATTATCACACCACAAGTTTTAATGAAAACCGGGTGAAAGTACCTCTTAGGCTCCAAATTTAGGTTTCTTTATTTCTTGTTGCAGCCAATGATCTGGTTAATGTATGGAAGGACACTAAGAGATTGTGTCCTGTCCCCAGTGTGGCTGGCACTGTCGCCTCCCCTCCTCTTAGGAGAAACGAGTAATGGAGATCAGGACTTGGTGTTTAAGAGGATGAAAATACTCTTCAACCACTCTTCCACTGTGGAATGTGTTTGTGTAGAGAGTTTGTAAATATTCTTACGTTATCCTTAGAAATGACCAAACAAATTTCCCATCTTATCAATCAAGACACATGTCCCCACTTTATTTTCTGGAACGAATTGCTGACAGTCATTTTATTAGGCGAGAGGCAGTTCTGAGGCAAAGCCGATGCGAGAGTCGACTTGTGGTTTTGAAGACGTAGATTTGATGAAGGTTTAATCTTTTCAAGTAAACTCCTGGGCCTCTACCTGCAGTGCCTCCTGCCTGCTTCTGAAGGCTGTGCCTCTGCAAACGCCAGTCCTCTGCCTTGCTCGGTGAAGCAACGCCGTATTGTGCATAAGCGGAAAATAATAAACTGTGATTAATTTTTCTGTGCAAAGATGGATGCTGTGCACTGCCATCAAGTGGCAGTTCTGTTGCAGGACACATTTTTCAGTCTCCAGGGCTGCCTGCCTGCATTTGTGTCTTAGTTTCAAAGCGTTTCTTCTAAGTATTGCACACGTTTCATCTCTCTAGTAGTTGCGGTTTTTTAGGAAGATAACGGTTATAATGGTTTCGGTTCTCTAATGGCAAAAAATGTTGCTTTAACAAGTGCCTCAATCACTACAGAAGCTCCAAGCGCTGTAGTTGTGAAATATTTAAAAACTGGCGAGGATATTTTGCAGCTGGCAGGAAAATGAGCATTCTGAAGCACTCTCTGAGTTCTGCCTCCTCGAGGCGTTCACTGTACTGTAGAGGAGGCTGAAGTACTAGGAAAACACTATCCTGCTACTATCTTATGCCTTTGGTTGGTAGTCTTCAAACCTGATTTTTTTAATTTTTTTTTTCTCCTTTTAAGGCACATCAAGGCTATTTGTGAAAATACTCTGGTGATAGGAGACTGTTTCAAAGAATGTGTCATCATATGTACTTTATCTTCCAGGAATTGTGACTTTCTCCACCTCGCTGATGTCAAGAGAATAGCTGAATTTCTATTAGTCACTGAATGCATTCAGACTGCCTGCTATTTCTCCCCAAACTACAATCTGGTTGTTATTGCTACGTGGGTAATTAGCAGGAAACACTATCAATCACTCAAGTGGCTAGTAATAACAGTTAATCTGGCTCAATTATCTAACAGTGTAGGGAAGAACAGAAAAGGCTTTAGGGCGAGGGCAGATCAAGAAATTCCTGTCAATATGGGTGTGTTTTATGGAATTTGATTAATTTCCACAATTTGTGTAGATTTCAAGTAGCAGGATCAGTACTTGCAGAGAACAGATGGTAGAGGAGGGAATACTCTCCTATACAGGGGTTCCCTATATCTTTTCCCTTTAAGTTCACGTGGTGGTGTTAGGTGGAGACTTGCATAGGGTAGAGGGCACCACCCAGTGTGTTACTGCCTGTGCTTCTCCATACTTTCCTCTGTGCCAGAGCTGGGGACAGGGCTTGTGGTTCCTGTCAATAATAGCTGCTTAATCAGGCAGTACAGGCCATGGTGACTGAGGACAGCAAGCACACACTGTTTTAAATGAATAGTCTGGTTAATACTAAACTGCCCAATAAACTAAAAAAAAAATAGTAAGTATTTTCTTCACCATTCTGTCATTTTCACCCAAATGATAAAATTATTGTGGCAGTTCTTCCCTAGATGTTTGCATATAGTACAAATATTTGAATGGCACTTTTCTCATCCTTTCTATTTTTTCTCCTTAACTTTGATCCCCCTCCCCCTTGTTTCACGGTTAATTTTATTGTTAATTTTATCATGTCTTCCTCTGTGCTCAAAATGATTAGCAATGACCTTGTCCGTTTAGCGTTGTGCAGGCTGTCTGCATAGCACATTCCGGCACCCAGCAGATGCACTAAACGTGCTCTGAACAAGTGTCGGTAACACAAGTGCCCCAGAGCACGTGGAGCCCGAGCTCAGGCGGTGATACAGCTAAATTAGCTATTAACAGCCCAATTTAATAACTTGCCTGGCTCTGTGCTGCAAAGTGGTGTGTGGTGGAGATGTACCCATAAAGATAAATCATGTGTCTCTTTCAGCGCGGAGGAGATCCTGTTACTTTGATGGATTTTCTGTTGGCAGGCTGTAGAGATCTCCTTAAAGCTGCCTGGATTAATATGTATGTAATACCTGTAATAACATCTTGACACTCAATAAAGATTCATCTCTGAGCTGATTGATTCGGAGACGGACAGAGACGTGCTCTGTCAAAGGGTGTGGGATACTAATAGCAGATTTCTTCAGGCATACCCATTTCTGCAGGAGTTGGTATTGCTCGCACTGGTTCGGAGTAGGAAATCCACCCCTTGCTCTCCTTAAACCGTTTATCTCTTTGCAAATAAACCCTTCTGCAGGATTAGACACCTGGACTGGCCTGGGACACGGTGAGGCTGGGAGATTGCGTTAATAAATCAGCCGTTAATGATGCTGGCTCTGCAGACAGGCAAGTCGAGGGTGTCCGTGCTGTGTTTTTAGCACAGGTTGTGCTCAGTATGGTTCTGTGGGAACCAGCTTGGGCCTGGAGACATCAGGCCCAGGCTGTTTATAATGGTGGTCCATGTTTTCCCCACATGTTCCTTTTACCCAAAGAGTCTTAACTAAATGGTCTCTTGACTCTGTATCCCTTCTTTGGCCTGTGTCAACTTTTAGCCATCAGTGTGCTAAGCTAAGCTTATTTTTGGACTAAATTCTTTCTCACTTTGGGGAAAGAAAGTGGTGGAGGGAAGAAAGTTCTTATGCATATATGTCAGTGTTTCAGTCATGGCTTTGTGGCTAGCATTGGAAGAGGAGATCGGTCGGTTCCATGCAGTGTTAATGAAATATGGAAGGTGTCACCTCCAGTTGGTATGTGGGCTGGCAGAAAAACCTGTACCACCGTTCTGCTCTTTTGGTGGCCTGTGGGCAAGACATTAGAGTCTGCGATTGTATTTTCCTAAGGGCAAGAGGCTGTTTTCCAAACTCTGCCTTTCTCATCACAGAGAGGTTCAGTATCCGGGCTGTTAACCTGAAGCCTTTTGCTGGCAGAAATAGCACTACTGTTAATTTAAAAGGGAACTAAAGTTACATTTAATTTTTTTTTTTTTTTTAAACCATTGGAGTCATTATTCTTGTCTTCCTCTGTGATTTTATTTCTTTTAAGAAAACGAAACCCATCTCTACTCCCCGTGCCTTTAAGATAAAGGAGCTTGAAGTCATTGACTATGAAAAAGGACCCAAATCTACCCCCATTGGCAGCTTTCGGTTCTGTTTATTTCTGGAGCCTCTCCCTGGAGGCTTTATCTGCGGGAGGTTGCAACACCCTGGCCAAGTAACATCCATCTTTCTCCATGCTCCTGACCCAGGTCACTGCCTTTATCAATGGGGGTATCTCCAGGCGAGGAGGGATTTCTAGAGCGGCTCATGTTCAGACAGATTTCACCACTTTACCTTTGTTTCTGGGGGCTGGAGTTTTGCAGAATAAACTGCTTTTGATGTGATTTTTCTCCTAAGTGCTCCTCGTGAGACAATACATACTGGTGAAATTGAGGATGTCTGTAATGACTGGAGTTATCTTGCTGTAACCGATACATCTGGCCTTGTCCCCTGGTCTGTTCCCCTTTTTATATACGTGTGCCTGGAGCTTGCAGGGTAAATGGCCACATCTGCCAAAGGGGACGAATGTTTCAAGCTGCAGCATTTCAGCATCTGGGAGTGAAGCATTAGGAGGCATTTTATGTTCCCATGAGGGAAAATGCGGTCAAGCTACAGTGATGTCCACTAACAAACTCACCCCATGCTAGAACAGGGATGGAAGCGGGCTCAGATGGGTGTTTTAAAGGAAAGATCCATCCACTGATTCCACCCTTTCAGGTTAAGCTGTGCTCATCTGCTTCTGTTAACCTGAGAATAGCAGTCTGGAAGAGTTTGGTGGTTATTTAGTATTGACCTGCTCTGGTGGGGACGTTGGACTAAATGATCTCCAGAGGTCCCTTCCAACCCCGTATCGTTTTGTGATTCTGTGATATTTCTTGCTGTGGAAGAAGAGCATCCCTTGATTTTATAAGCCAGTGGTGACAGTGTGTGGTGCCTGTGTCATGGCTGACTGCCCAGAGAACTTAGTCAAACCTGGGTTATTGGGATCCAAACCTTTCTCAATCAGAAGGGTTATTCCAGGAGATGAGAGTCACTGTCATGTTTGCTGTAAAAATAGTTGCCCAAAGTCCTGTCTGCTTTTGCAGTCAGGAGCTCGTATGGCTGTGCCTGGTTTTGTTCTGCCCAGAGATGTTCATGTGCTGTGGGTGTCCTGTCCAGAGGTGGTTCTCCAGGAGGTTGTGCACGTTTGCTTCAACCAGAAGTAACCTTAGATGAGAGGGGTCTTCCAGGATACTCAGCCAAGATGAGGACACTCTCTGGGAGCAAAAGTTTAGCTGTTGACTTGGTGTGCTGGCAGAGGTAGATGGAAATGGATCACCGAGCGTCTAAAAAATTATATTTTGCTGTTTTTCTTGCAGGATGATTTCTGCTATGTTTTCTAAGGTCTTTTCTATCCTTCAGCTGCTTTCAGAGTAGACTGCAGTTCTCAATTTGAGCTGAAATTGTCTCAACTTTCCCTTTGATTTTGTCTAATTTGATTATTGTCTGCCCTGCGCACTTTCCAAAGAAAATGTAATATGATTGAAAAGCCAGCTTTTCCTTTAAAAGCCATTTGGATGAAAAATACCAGGTGTGTTTGAACCACGATTTCCATTTCATTGATGGGGAAACTGGAAGCACAGGGATGTGAAGGGACTTGTCTCCTCCTTTGATTATAGCTCCATCCTGTGTGTACTCTGTGTCGAGCAGGAACTGGGGTAACAGCAAGTCCAACTCCATCTAAATATGAATAAATAAAGGTACCAGTGAGCCTGAATTCCCTGAAGGAAGAGGAAGAAACCACAACTGTGATGTTGTGCTGTTCTCCTGGGTGTAGCGCAGCTCTCTCAGGAGCCATTTAGAGTTCCCCAAAGGGGGGAGGAAAAAAACATATCTGTTTCAAAAGCATATTTCTCCTTTTGTGTCCCAACATAATGCAATAAGCCATGACCTAACAAGGATGTGATTCACCTCATGAATAGCAGAAACAAAACAAAACTTGTTGCGGTGGCAAGTTACGTTTACTTGTCTAATTCAGTGCCTAATCCAGACTCCTTAATAAAGCATTGTAACACCATTGTCTACAACACCTCTGTAAAAGGAAATATATAGGGAGGAAGGTTTCTTTCCACACTTGTGACTCTAACAAACACGTGGAATGTGGACTTTCCCTCCAGTAGGAGTTGCATTGGCTGCGTTTTACCTGCAGCCAGAGATGGCAGTGGTGGTCAGCAGCAATTTTTCTTTCCTATATGGAAGAACAAAGTCAGGATTACTGGTTGCTAGTGTTTACTCATTAAAAACAGAACTCTAACGTAATGCTTGAGTGCTTCAGCATTGCTATCTAACAAACACTTCGTTTTTCCTAAGTATTTTTAGACTCTGTATGTGGAGGTCAGAGTGGGTGGTTAACGGGTTAGATAACGTACTTTAAAATTCCCAGGATGAACCATGGCAGGGGAAAAACAGCTTAGAAATCACATGCTTCAGCTATAAAAATATCCTCTGTTTGTTTTGTTGTTTTTTTTTTAATGAAACTTGAAAATTTGTTAGCTAACATGCGAACAATACTTTTTTTTTTCCCTGTTGTAGTCCATTGTAGAGAGACATACCTATTGCTTGTAGAACCAATATCCTTCAGAAAAAACTCCCCCTTGCCAGCTGAACTCATGATTTTCATCTCAGGGTCTTGAATTCTGCTTTTGCTGGGGCTGTCCTTATGGTCCTTAATGATGACCACTGCCCCAAAACCAGACAGATTGCCAGAGTCTGAAGTGGAAAAGATAAAATGTCTTTACATGCTTGAAACAATTATTTTTTGGAGGGAGGGGTGGGAAGGTGGATAGTAATGTAAATAGTTTGTTTTAACAGGCACGGGAACCAAGCCTGAGAAAGAAGAAATGATTTCTCAGAGTTGGTCCCACTTTGCCTGCACGCAAACCACATACCTTTAACTGCAGTCGTGGAGAAACAAATACTTAAAAAGGTGAATTTGTCCCAATGTCAGCAAAATACACTGACAAACAGGTGCATTGTCTGTCTTGGTTTAGTTTTTAGACCTAGTAACAGCGTTTGGGCCTTTTTAGAGATAATTGCATTTCTGCTGCCTTAACTAAGCCAAAGGTTCAGAAATGTGCCACTCTAAAACCCCTTTCTGAATAGTTTATACCCCCTTTATAGTAGTTTAAAACCTGAGATCAGGGTTGGCTCTTCCAGTGCACCCATCCCTGGGCAAGGCAGACCTGATTTCTCCCTTCGGTTTGTGGAAGAGAATGTATTTAGAGGAAAAAGCCCCATCCACCTTCTTTACATCCCACTACGGTTATCTGAAACCAGAGATTTTCAGATATGAACAAGGGAGAGGGTGACCTCTTTCATGAATGGACCAAAATGGAATGTTTTCATTTCCAATGGGCTTTGATCCAAGTAAATAATAGTCAATCCAAACTAGTTTTGAAATTAAATTATTCTTATTTGTTGGAGCATTCCAGAGGATGACTTTGATCTGTCTGTACTTTCACCAAAGGGATATTGGCAGGCTGGCCTCCCATTTCTAGCCATTCGGGATGAAAGAAGGGTTATAATAACCACCTTGTGTGGCAGTGATACTGAACAGATGACATTTTTTGGACAGTATTAAATGAATAAAGGTAAACATACTTCAATTAAAATGTTTTTGGAGTCTGAATGCAATAGGGCTGTTGGAAAGTTTTCTATGTGGGTTGGAGGAATTTGGCTGCATTTGTGAGTGATTTTCTGATTTTCTTTTAACTCCAAAAATGTTGGAAAGAGGGGTTTGGTCTATCTGTTACTTCCCTTTCAAATAAATACGTTGCTTGAATATAACTTTTTAAAGTCAAATTAAAATTGGCAGCAGACAACAGAGTTAATAACTGGGAAGCAGAGATGTGTGTTGAAGGAGGACAGTCTGTCTTACTTAGTTCTGCTCTTTTGCTTCTGGGATGTCGGATCCTGTCGCGCACAGCGAGCTGCACCAGGCACAGTACAGCTAAAGAGTAGCTGAGATGACACCTGTAAGTAAACCGAAGCACACAGCAGTTGTGTGGCACCTTATTGTTCTTACTGAAGATACTTAGATGCTCAGTTGTCATAATAAGGATGTTCCCTGTCAAGTCTTTTGCTGGAGGCTCCTCCAGAAGAGGAGGAAAGGAGGGAGCAGGGTGGTGGAGACCATCCCACTGTAAAGTGCTACTTAGACACAGCTGAAGAGCCTTTTAAATTCCTGGTCAGCTGATGATAGTTTGTGCTCCCCCTAGACTTAAACAATAATGGAAATAAACTGAATTAAAATGTAGAGTCGAATAATTTGGTTGGAATGGACCATTGGTGGTCCTCTGGTCTGACCACCCTCCAAAGAGGGGCCACGTTCAAAATGAGTCGGGTGTCTGTATGAGAAGTTCAGCTATGTTTTTTTAAATGCCAGTTTAGGCAGATTTGAGGTTATGTGGAACCTCTGGTGTTGAGGTTTCTTACATGTATTTACATGCTTTTTGTCAACAACTAAATATACAAATTAACTTTTCCAATAACGCTGCAAATGAAGTTGCTTTTCCTTGAAATGTGAGTACTTTGCCCGGATAGAGAGGTGTCTTCTCATGTACCCTCTGTGTTGGCTTGCTTTCCTTTCACAAGAACTGGACTAACTGGACGTGATTTCTGAGTTAAATAAAAGAAAAATGTCCTTTAACAAACCCCACTTCAAACAATCAGCCCTGTTGATGAGTGTCCTGAAACCTCACCTGCATTTCAAGTCCATTTAAGTACTTTGTATGTTCATGCCTTAAAGGGAGGAACAGTTTGAACAAAGGCAGATAGAAAAGCTAAGCACAAAGGGTTTGTAGGTTAAAACTTTTGTTTTTTTGAATGTGCGCTCAAAACTGGATCCATTTGCTTGAAATTGGATGGTTAGTTTTCAACTCAGCATGTGAACTGGTCATGCTTGAATTTAAAGCTTGATTTATTTCTTTTTGCACCTGTTTTTATTTTAACACTGACTACATACAATATATACTTTTGCTACACGGTTCCTTTTTCCCGAGCTGGAAGTCTGGTCTGATATTATACCACATGAGACCTTCCTAAAATGCACATTTGTAACTTCTTTGCAACCTTTGGAATTGCAAACTAGACTCACTGTTCCATTTTTGAATTCACAGAATCATAGAACAGTTCAGGTTGGAAGGGACCTTAAAGATTATCAAGTTCCAACTCCCCTGCCATGGGCAGAGACACCTCCCACTAGATCAGGTTGCCCAAAGCGCCATCCAGCCTGGCCTTGAAATTCATGATTTTCTCTCCTGTGTGTTAAAAGGGTGACCCATATATTTGTTTTTAAGAGCAAGGGCCGATTGCGCTGTAGTGCAAAACCTTTTTTCTATCAAAACAAGGTGCAGCCCTGCTCCTGGCAAGATGTACCAGACAGGCCAGATCAAAGGAGGAGAACTGGCTATGAACTTGGAGGAGGAAGCTCTTCTGGGGCGTACGAGGAGCTGGGATGAGGGAGAACGGGGGGAGATGCGAGACGGAGCGCGGGAAGCGATGCTAACACGTCATGGCCTTACAGGGGGGCTTGGGAGTCTGGGGTTTTTGTGCAAAAGTTATGTTTGGCAAAGAGAAGGGGTGAACTGAGTGATCTTAAGGAGAAGGTTTTAAATGAAATGGCGTGCGTATCCTATTGGAGATGCAAATGAGAATTGCATAATCTGCAATAATGATAATAATAATCTTTTCCAGATTTGCAGCCTTAGCCATGTGCTCAGTGGGGCGGTGGCAGAGAGCTGGCTACTGCAGCTGCAGCATAAAACTGGGACACCCAACTGGTTTTGATCTTGGTAGAAAAGGGGCAGAAGGTCACATCACAGTCTGTTGTTCTCAGTGTTTCGCAGTTTATGTAATTCTTTGGGCAAATAAATGATGTAGATGGTGAAATCAAATGAACATGCTTCATTTAACACTGGAGTAACTGCAAACCATCTTCTTTCTTTCCTTTACCTTCCTCTTCCTGGAAAACTGAAGTTGGTGGATATTGCTCCTGTTCTACTCCATGCAGGTGTATGAATTTGGGTGTATTTGCTGTGTCCTCTTCTGGGTTAACAATGGTAACGTGTGACATTAATGAACATAATTCTTGTTGATAGCAAAGGTGAGCAAAGTGATAGAGTATACCGAGATACTAAAACAAAGATTCCCTAAAACTAAGCAGTCAATAAATCACAACAGATTTCTTTTCAGGGCCTGAAGAACTGATGGTTTTGTTAATGCACAGAGCTTTTCACCAAAGCATGAGCCAAGAGGAGTGAGAAGATCAAGAAGAGCTACCACTGTTTGTACAAACAATTACTGAAGGGGTTTTTTTGTAAGGAAGGTGGAAAAAATCTTTCTGTGTTTTTGGATTGTGGATGAGAGGTGTGTTCTGTGATTCAGTTGGCTACACTGGAGCTATCAACATGGTGGCAAGCTTGGGTGGGGGGGAAATGTGAGTGCTCCAGCAAGAATTAGGGAGTTTGTTCAAATTCATAAAGACAGAGGCAATTTTAGGCGCTAACCCAGTTCTGTTGTTTTAGCTGTGTGGGGATAGGTGTATCTATATGCGTGTGTGTGTATAAAAACCCCTGTGTGGGTCGTTGCTCCTGTTGGTCAGATTTGATGTGATTTCACCGTATTAAGTTGCTAATTTTGAATACACCCTTGAGATTTCTACGTACCTCTTCCCAGAGCTGCGCTTAATATTTTCTAGCTGGTTGGCTGGCTGTGGTGCTAAGAGGCCTGCTAAGGATGACTTGCATATCTGAAAATTAGGGTTGGCCCCGAGTCGTGTGAAAGGAGTCTATGAACAGTCAGCAGGAGCCTTGTAGCTTGAGAACTTTTATTTTGTATCACACAGCTCTTGCCAATGCAAACCTAACGTTTTTCCTTGTCCTTTCTCCTAGGGTGACTCGGTTATTACGGTGCAGCTGACTGAGGAAGACAAGGTTGAAGATGATGTAGTTTTTTACTTGGTCTTCACTGGGTCAACTGTCCAACACTGCACAAGCACAAGAAAGATCAATCCGGGGAGTCTGGAGACAATTTCTCCTGGTAAATAATTGCCTTTCTTTGCACATCTGTCTATTGGTCTATGAAATTTGATTAATTCAGTGGACTTCAGTGTAACGCTGTTTTGTTGGTTGGTTTTTTTCCTCATTTACACATTCATAGAGAGTAGAAAGTGTGGTTTGGATGACTGCTTTTGCCTCTTTCAAAAACCTCTCGCTTGATTTCACTAGAATTATGTGAGTCTGATATTGCAATTATTTAATGTGTAACTGTGGGATTCTATTGTAGAAAAATACACGGTTGGATTTCTGAATAGTAAAAAGCTTCTAAATGCGAGCAAGGTAGGGGAAGACACATTTGCATGGTTAGAGAGGCTGCTGTCCCAATGGGGTGCAGCCCGGTAAGTCAACCCTACACTTAGGATCTGTTTAACTGGGTGAGGCTTGTGGCACTGGTTCTGGTGAAATCCAACCCTTTTCCCCTAAATCTCGTCACGCTGATCAGAGCCAACACAGTTTCTGAAACTTTTTGCAGCGTCGGGCACATGAAGTGGTGCCTGATGGCAATCCTTCCAGCACAGCCAGTTTGGACAGGGTGGGTTTTCACACTAAAGCCCACCACTCTTTTTAAGCCTTCGTGCCGTTAACAAAACAAAATGAATCGGCACAGCATTTTCTCTTTGCTGACTTCAGGACCGTGGGAATGAGCGTGTTCCAGGCTGCGGTCCTTACCAGTAACCTTTCATTCTGACTTGTTGCTATGCAGCACATTGATACCAGTGTGAGAAAACGCCTGGCATTTTCACCAGACACAGTATAACTTAAGTGATCGAGTGTATTTCTTGGTTTGGCCTTTTTTCTCTCTCTCTTCTAAGTATTGTTTTATGAGAGATGGATATGAGGTAAAATTTGGGCTAAGGAGTTTTTCCTCTTGGCGATGAGCAGCTAAAAGTTGGCCACTGTAATTCTTTTAATTTCCTCCTCTTTTTGTGCTGTTTGGGTTGTTCAGTTGGCTTGGGAAGAGAAGAGTTTTCACGGTTCCTGTTGACTGCAGCCCCGTGCAATCAATTAGATTAGTGCTTATTTTCTTCCAGAGGAGGGAGCAGAGGGGGTGACTTCTTCCCTGCTTTTGTACCGCGGGCACGGGGCTCTGCCAGCCCGGCTTGCCATGACCTCACCTCCCCCTCGGGACCGCTGCTGCCTCACCAAGAAAGGAACTGAAAAGCTTCAGTGTTCCCCTTCAGCCCGCTTGGAAACCGGCAGGATTGGTGGGATTTCTGGGCAGGAGCGATGCTTTCCGATCACCGCTGGCTCTGACATCCTCGGAGCAGAGCAGCGGTGGCTGCGGCTGGGGCGGTGGCTGCCAGGTGGTACCCAGGGTGATGCTCTGGGCTCTGCCTCTCCTGCTGGCCCCAAATGTAACCGAGTCACTGCTTTTGTCACTGTTTGTGGGAAATCTGACTCTGCTCCTGATTCAAAGGGAAAGGAGGGAACTGTTCTCAGTTCCTCCTTTATTTATCATGGTCTTTTTTTGTTGGTGTTTTGGTGTTTTTCTTTTTTAACCTGGTAAAGTTGTGATCTTGTGGTGTAGGATTCTACATGGGGATGGACGCTGTCCCAAAATGTAGCATGTGTCAGGCAAAGATTCAACAGACTTTTACAGAAAGCTAGTCCCATTCCTGCCAGATAGCACTGTCTGGAGCCACGGTGCGAGGCAAGAGGTGACATCAGACACAAGGAACCATTCAGATAACACCCTCTTCTGTGCTTGTGCCTCAGTTGGGAGAAACAATATAAGGGGAAAAAAACCCCAACTTTTTTTGTGAAGGGGGTGCTGGGGAGAAGCAAACTGAGAGAAAACAACTTCTTTCATACCCTCGGCTGACATCAGTGTGTTTGTCTAATGTTGCTTCAGCACTGACTACTGCTCAATAAGAGCATGACTTATTTCAACCCAGCTCTTCCTCCTCCTCCCTGAACTCGACAGTGAATCTGTAATCATGTGTTTACACCGTATATTCAGCCAGTTGCCTTGGAGATGGCTGTGGTGACTCAGAGCTGGCGTTATTTGACCTCGCTGCAGGATTAACCATGAACAAGAGACAGTGTGTGGGAGACCAGCCCTTGGTTAAATGTTCAGGCCTGGGCAGCTCACAAGTGCTCTGCAAGAAAACCCTTTTAGCAGACAGCTTTTAACCAAAATTTCATCCTTTGCTTCCATTTTTGAGCATCTTTTGTTTGTCTCTGCAATGCAGGATGTGTTGCACATCCCTGGGAGCACAGCTACTCCTTGGGAACACCTCAGGTGGACAAAGGAAGGGCTGATTCACTCAGGAACATACCAAGCCCCTCTGCCAGCCCGCCCTTGAACCTCCTTTGCTTCCCTTCTGGGCTTGGAGCCTCTTGTCCTTATCCCAAGTCTTCAGAGTTTCCTGTGGTTTCCAGGGGACTTCAGATTAAGTCCATCAGGGGCTGGAGTTGAAGGGGTAACCAAAATTCAGTTAAAACTAATGTAAGAACAAAACTAGGTTATTTTTTTCTTGACTTTTTCAGTGGTTTTGGTGATGTGTGGAGGTGTAAGAAACAGAAATAATTTCTTTACATCTGCTGCCAAAATTAAGTAGGATGTTTTAGCAAAGCTTTCGAAGGAAATCACATTTTAAAAAAATAATTTCAAAAACCTATGGTGGTTTTAGATGAGAAATTAAAGAAAATGGAATGGAAATAGAAATTGTCAGATTACCTCCTAAATTCTACTTGTGTGTGAAAAGCCTCTATATCCTGAAAGACTTTACCTAAATAAAAGCTTACAATTGCAGAGTCAAGTGACTGCTGCATTTAATACAATTACTAGTGCAATCTGTGTCTGTCTTATGCTGTCTTTATCATCAGCCTTAAATATTGAGCATATAGTACTCTTCAAATGTAAGTTTTTATTTCTGTGAGCAATAAAAGAAAGGATTTCTGATTGTAAATTTATGGGAGCAGCTTTTTTTACCTGAAGATGTGGCTAAATATAGATTCAGAAGTCACTCAAAAGATTAAATACTACCTGTACTTTTGCACCTACAGTGCTGCTTATTCTGCCCCACTGTTCTCTGCATTAGGAATTTAAGGGAAATAATTTTCCCTTCTGAGAAACAGATTCTCACCTGAACTGATCTGTCCTAAGTTGAAGTATCAAAATAAGCTACTGAGTCACAAGAATCAGGCAGCAGATGATGCTTTGTGTGCTTCCAGTAGCTCTTTTGTCAGCCAAAGGACAAACCAAGTCACTTTGTCCCCTTAAACTTTTGCTTGTTTGATGAAAAGGTATCAAAATCGTGTTTAATTGTTGCTTTACTGACACTGTTAAAATGCTTGCATTTCTAAGTGATTGGGTTCAAATTCTCCATAACTGAATAAGTTTTCCTTGGTACCAGAAGCACTGTGTAGTTCTGCAGAACAATTCCAAACACTGTCCACCAGACACTTCCCATGCCAATGCCCATTTGTGTGGCAGGCAGAGATGCTGTGGCCCTGGATGTTGCTCAAGTTGGGCTATCAATTAGTTGTAAAAGCTTGGTCACTGGATGTTGGGTGTTAAGAAACTACCAAAGGTCTGAGCAGTGTAGGATGCAGAGAGATACATCAGCTCTGCTGCTATGGCCAAACTGTTGTTGTATTGTTGGGGATGGATATGCCCACTTATGTCATGGATGGTCATCCTACTTAGTGGTGGATGAGCTGTTCAGTAAGTTCTTGTTCTTGTAGTGAGACTGCCATAGTATTTAATATCATCAGTCTGTCCAGGGGGACCTAGACAGGCTGGAGATATGGGCAGAGAAGAACCTAATGCGGTTCAACAAGAGCAAGTGTTGGGTCCTGCACCTGGGAAGGAAGAATTCCAGACACGAATACAGGTTAGGGGTGGACCTCTGGAAAGCATTTCTGAGGAGAAGGATGTGGGGGGGTCCTGGTAGAAAGTAAACAGTCCGTTGGTCAGCAATGTGCCCCTGTCACCAAGAGGGCCAATGGAATACTGGGCTGCTTAGGGAAGAGTGTGGCCAGGCGGTGGAGGGAGGTCACTCTCGCCCTCTACTCTGCATCTGCGATACTGGTGAACTGGAATACTGCATCCATCCAGTTCTGGGCTCCCCAGTTCAAGAGAGTGAGAGAACTACTGGAGAGGGCCCAGTGCAGAGCAACAAAGATAATTAAGGGACTAGAGCCACCTGCCTTGTGAGGAAAGGCTGAGAGAGATGGGAGTTTTTAGCCTGGGAATGAGAATGCTGAGGAGAGACCTTAATAACGCTCACAAGTATGTAAAAGGTGGGTTGAAGGAGGGTGGAGCCAGGCTCTTTTCAGTGACAGGACGAGGGACAGCGGGCACAGGCTGGAAGATAGGAAGTTCCATTCAAATATGAGGAAAAAAACTCTTTCTGGTGAGGATGCCAGAGCCCTGGAACAGGCTGCCCAGGGAGGGTGTGGAGTCCCCTTCTCTGGAGACCTTCAAGCCCTGCCTGGATGCAGTCCTGAGTGATGTGCTCTGGGCAATCCTGCTTTAGCAGGGGAGTTGGACTAGATGATCTCTTGAGGGCCTTTCCAACTCTGGAAATTTTTCTTCCAAACATCTTTGTAGTGTAGGGAGGGTAACTGAGGCATTGAATGGCCAAGCAGATTGCTCATGGTAGTGTAGAAAGTCTATGTTTAAGCAGGGAAGTGAAACTTCATTGCAAGCCAGCCGCCTCATCTCCTGCCTCTGCTTTTGGAGCAGCTTTTTCCCCACTGAAAAAAACAAAACAACAACAACTTATGATAAAAAAAACTCAAATCATGATCTGGCAACCAAACCAACAAAAGAAGGAAGGACTTTATCCCGGTCCACTTGAGTCAAAAACCCTGACCGCAGCCTGCCATGAACAGCTGAGGCATCTTGGCATTGGGAAGCTCCAGGGCAGATCTGGGGAGAACCTTCTCGCAGGAGAAAGCTCACAGGGTGAGCTGGTGTGTGGGAGTTTGAGTTTTTGTGGGGTGGTGCATCTAGTGCACATTGTGTGCTGTCATGATAGTGGCTGTGTTCTTGGGCACAAATTTTGCTTTGCATTTAAAGATTGGAGTATGGTAGCTGGGAAAGGCAGAGGAGCTCGGTGGAGGAAAACAGTGAGAGACTGTCCAGTACTGTTTGTCCAGAGCTGCAGCAGCTCCTCAGCAACCAAGAGAAGGATATAAATCATAGAATCATTCAGGTTGGAAAAGACCCTTGGGATCATAAATACAACTATTAGCCCTACTCTACAAAGTTCTCCCCTACACCATATCTCCCAACACCACATCTGAACAACTCTTAAACACATTCAGGGATGGTGACTCAACCACCTCCCTGGGCAGCTGATTCCAGTGACTGACCACTCGTTCTGTGAAGAATTCTTTCCTGATGTTCAGCCTAAACCTACCCTGCCACAGCTTGAAGCCATTCCCTCTCGTTCTACCGCTAATTACCTGTGAGAAGAGACCAGCACCAATCTCTCTACAGTGTCCTTTCAGGCAGTTGTAGAGAGTGATCAGGTCTCCCCTCAGCCTCCTCTTCCTCCAGCTAAACAGTCCCAGCTCCTTCAGTCGCTCTTCATAAGATTTACTCTCCAATAATACCTTGGCTATAAGTTCAGTCACTGAAATAATAAGGTAATTTTGTGAGCTCTAACTGCCTTTCTAAGTACTATTGCAATGTGTTCCAGCTCTCTGAGCCTTTGCTCTGGAATACCTACATCACTTTTTCTTGTTGGTTGCTCTCAGAAGGTGCAGGATTCTTGTATGGGTTTCAGAGGGGAGGAGGAGCAAAATTAGAGGCAAAGAGAAGGGCCTGAGAGACTGTCTGTTTGCTGGTAGCCAGTTGCCAGCAGTTTTCGCAGGGCTGAAATGCTCATGTTTACTCCAAATGCCTTGACTCACTGGAAGCTTTCTTTCTGTGCTTAAGCGACAGTGGAGAAGCAGGTTACATCTTTTATTTGTTCTTAATTCCTGTAGTTCTCAGCTTATTTTTTTCTCTACTTTCTTTCAGCTAGTTAAAAGGATAGACTTAAATTAATTTCCATTAGCTTGGAAATAGTTTCATTTCAACTTTTATTGTACTGCAAAATCCTTTACATATGTTCATGTTTTATCCTCGTCTACCACAGACTCTGTTTTCCCCTAGGAAACAGCTTTTCATAGAAAAAGCTATATTTCATGAAATACAATCTTTATATTGGTAAACCAAAAGGGTAAACAAGTTGCATAACAAATGACCACTTGGCAATACCAGTTGTGGATTTGAAAATACTCTTAATTATGAAACAAAAACCTCCTAAAATAGAATAAAATAGCATTGCTAAGAAGACTTTTTGCAGTCGATCCTCTCTGGTGTACTTAATTGCTCTAGGCAGTGCCATTCAAAGGAAATGATGCTAGTTCTAGATTATATTAGTCACAGGAAAGAGTGATTGAATCTGTATTGAAATTATTTATGATGTAATGTGTGGGGTCTTACACTGTTGTAGGTGTTAAGGACATCTGCAATATTTAAAAAAACCCAAACTTACTATGCTCTTCATATCAATAGTTGATGTTTTAAAATGAAAACCAGAGGCCCCTGTCTGTTACTGGTACCCAGCCTATGCATTTCATAAGGTTTCCTGTGTTGCAAGAATGAATACAATAACTCTGCAAATGGCACAAATGCACTTGAAATGCAGGCTCTGATTTTTCAGAACCAGAATTTAGGATTTCTACAGCAAACAAGAACCACTTTTCAGATGGTCACAGGAGATCCCTTGATTTCACTGTTCATGAGCTACCAGGATATTCCATGAGGTTTGACACATTTGTTGTCTGGCTTTCCCATCCCGATTAAATCTCTTTATGAGTCCTCTTTCAACCCAGGCCCACCATGGTAAGAGGATGCAATTAGCACTGGAGTCCTTAGTTACCTACCAGGCAAACCCAAACATGTGCTTCCAGTGGGGCTTTAAATAACTGCCCAGGCTGGGGGCCCATTGTTTGACATCTCAAATGTGAATTCTGAAAATAGGAGGTTTGGACAGGATTTCCACTTGTAGAGGAGTAGGAAATGAAATCATGTTTTAGTAAAGCTCAGTTTAGGGGTGTTTTGTCTCCATGTGTGACTTGTTTAATGAGAAAAGTCCAAAAGGGTTTTGCTGCTGCCTTTTTAACCACACCCTGGATCACAGACACAGGTACCAATTAGATGGCCAGGTCTAAGGCCATAGGTTAACTTGTGTGTGGTTACCTAGAGCTCAGAAGCCTTCACCTCTCCTTTTGCTCATTGTTTTGCATCATTATCACACAGAGGATGGTGTGCTATCTTACCCATGCATTTCATATCTTCAGAGAGACCAGAACCCTGTGTTCTCCCATTTGTTGCTCTTCTGGGTTGTCCAAAGCAAGTTTCAGTACGTGACCCAGTAAGGAATTCTTAAGGAGTTGTTGTCTCATTTAAAATAATTTTTGAAGTGTGGTTTTACGTGAATCACAGAATCACAGAATATCAGGGATTGGAAAGGACCTTGAAAGATCATCTAGTCCAATCCCCCTGCTGGAGCAGGAACACCTAGAGCAGATCACTCAGGAACGCGTCCAGGCGAGTTTTGAATGTTTCCAGAGAAGTGGACTCCACAACCTCCCTGGGCAGCCTGTTCCAGTGCTCAGTCACTCTCACTGTGAAGAAATTTTTCCTCATATTTAACTGGAATTTCCTCTGTTCCAGCTTGCATCCATTACCCCTTGTCCTATCATTGGATGTTACTGAGAAGAGCCTGGCTCCATCCTCCTGACACTCACCCTTTACATATTTATAAACGTTAATGAGGTCACCCCTCAGTCTCCTCTTCTCCAAGCTAAAGAGACCCAACTCCCTCAGTCTTTCCTCGTATGGGAGATGCTCCACTCCCTTAACGATCTTGGTAGCCCTGCCCTGGACTCTCTCAAGCAGTTCCCTGTCCTTCTTGAACTGAGTGGCCCAGAACTGGACACAATATTCCAGATGGGGTCTCACCAGGGTAGAGTAGAGGGGGAGAGGAGAACCTCTCGTGACCTACTAACCACCCCCCTTCCGTCTTGGCATAGGCTGAAATAGGTTTTTCATGCCTGTATTTTTCCTGCAATATGTTGGGATTTCTCAAAACAACTCCAAGTTGTGAATTGTTGCATTGCTAAATTTAAAGTAAACTGGGGAGCAGAAGGAGAAATGGAGTAAAATGCAATGCAGGAAGAATTATGGAATGGGTTATTTGACTTTTAGCACAGTCAGGACAGCATAAATGACCTAATTTCATACTGTAGCAAAAAAAACCCTCACCAGCACGAAGAAAAGCCCAGCTATGCATTTGAAGAAGTTGCTCTGAGACATCAGCAAGAGAGAAACACTGTCATGTTTGTCAGAAGAGGTAAAATTTGAACTGGGATACTGCTGGATGAGACCGGCGTGGCGATGTTCAGTATTTGGTTTTAGGTTTGATTGATTGCTGTTTTGGCCAAAGGACCTGACTTCTGGAGAAGACCGAAGGCAGTGGGAGGGGTGCTGGCTGGCACCATGAACCTGATCGCGTTGTGAAACAGAGATTTCTCTTCCCTTCTGTGGGCGTGCTCATGGGGCACAGTTTATTCAGTTACATGTGCTTTCATCCTACCGAAATGCAAACCTTTATAAACAGGCTATAAATAGCCTCATGGCTCTTCCTGACACACCCAGGGTGGGTTTTTTTTTTGCCTTTTTGATGAGTCAGAAGTTTTTTTGTTCCACTCCTGGCGAAGGTGTCTGAGGGAGTTGCCACAGTCGATAGCTGAACGCCTCCATGCTTGCAAAGTGCTCGACTTGGTGCTTAACCCACCTCAGGAGAAAGCCCCACCATCTATCAGCTGGAGCAGAAGAGAGGTGATCAAGGGCAATAGCGTCTGTTCTGATGTTGCCCGGAGCTTTTTGTGATCTTGGGCAAGTTACTGAACCACAGAAAAACAGAGTTGGGCTTGTTTTACAGATGATAACCACTTATCTCCTGAAAGTGCCAGAGCTGAGCTCACTTTTGCTAGTGCTCTGGGAAAAAGGGCTGTTAAAGTTCAGATACTAGTCTAGTCGAAGGAAACAAATGTCTTTGATGTGAAAAGAAGCATTGCCCCACCGGCAGTTCCTTCAGAAGGTTCATGTGTTGGGGACATGTTTGCTTACATCGTTCCTGTACTGGTTTCAAAGCAGGGGGGCAGAGACCTCTTGAGCAATCTTTTTAGTATTGGCCGTGCTTGTTACTTATTGGCTCCTCTTTCGTTTGAACTGTTTGCCAAAAGTCAGAACCTGTCCCAGAGTCTTAACCCCCCCAAGTCTGACATCTTCTCAGATGCAGGGAAGGAGAACATCAAAGCATTGTAAGCTGTTGCCCTTTCGAAGAACATTCCCTAGGGTTTAGCAAGATGCTTGTTTGATCCTGTTGAGATGAAAATGGATTGTCAGCTCGATGTGACTTCGCTTTCAAGGCTGTATTAGATATCTGGGGGAGTTTGAAGAGAACCATTGTTAGCTGCAGATCAGGACATGGCCTTTTTGTCACTTCCTGTTGCCCCCTTGGGGCTGGTGTATCATATACACTCCATCCAAGGGACCTTTATGTTTACATCCATGATATATTGGTTTAAGGAGACCATGTGTCTTGACTGAGGTTTCTCTAGTTGTTTTCATGATGGAGCTTTTGCTGTCCCACAGGAGACTTGTTTGGCTTCATGACAAGGAGGTGACTGTCCCAAAGTGTTTCTCCGTTGCTGCTCACAGATCGTGTTTGCTTTCTGCTCCAACCCCGAAAGTCCACTGGCTTTCTGGCAGAGTATCTGTACTCTATGTTATTTTACAGATGCGATTCTTACAGGAATAGACAGAAAATAGTTTAAAAAATAAAAGAAAAATCAAAGGTATAGTTTTTAGTAAGGAATCTTTGATAATGATATTTATTTATTTTTTTTAAAACTCTGCATTCAAGCAAAATTCCACTGCTTTGTGCTAGGGAGAGCCAAATTCACAGCACTTGAATCAGCTCCCATAGAATAGCGGGGCTTTTTTTTTTACAACCTACATGTAACTCACTGCTGTTGTGGAGGATATAAACATAATTCATAACTCCTACCTGCTCCTTATTCTAACGTCCTTAGGAAGATGGGCAAAGCAAGAAGTTGTAAGGCAGAGGATGTTGAGTTCTGAACTACATTAAAGACAAGTTTCCTCCAAAGTTTTATTGTCCCTCCCCTTCTTCCTTGAAGGTTTGAGGCTTTTACTGTGAGGAGCAGTGGAGTTTGTGAATGGGTCTCATTGGGGCTGCTGAGTTCCCTGCCCATCCTACTGACTGGTGATGTATTAGAATGCTCGTGCAATATTTCCAAGGACAGAAGGAGGTCTTCCTACCTTTTTTTTCCTTTTTTTTTTAATAACATCAGTGCTAGTAAACCTATTACTTCAGCTTTCACATCATCCTCTTGCTAATAAGTGCCCGCTTCTGGAATGAAAGAAGTTTTCTCACCTTTCAGCTTCAGAGCCTCCTAGTTGTATTGAGTTGTTGCAACAGCATCCATGTGTGTTTTCCTCCCCTTCTGCACTTGTCTTTGATACCTTTCCAGCTGCATTTGCTCTCCTTAGGAAGCTGTGCAGCCCCGTCTCTGACAATTTTGGTGCTACCTGCAGTGTCCTAATAACAGTTTTGACCTTTCAATTAACTTCAGGATCCCCTCTTTTCAGCGGACAAAACCTGTAGAGATGCCAAAAGCCTCAGAACAGATTTGGAAGGTTGGCTGAAAGAGCATGAAGATTATTTTGCCTTTTGTCAGGGAAATCAACAGCAATGGGCCTCGACAGAAGAAGGAAACTTTCCCACTGACCACAAATAGGGGCTTAAATTGAATTTTCAAGCCTTTAAAAATAAGTCGTCATTTTGTATTTAATTAAGCAGAGTTTCATGAATGTAGTAGTATGCTGAGGTCATGGGCAAAAAAGAAGCTTTTCCAGTAATTAGTGCAGGGTCCATGCTGTTCTGGCAAAAACAGCCATGACGTCAGTCCGAGACTGGAGCGAGAAACTGTGCCGCACGGTGAACTTGAAACACAAACCGTTTCATTGAAGAGGCATGCCTGACAGCTCCAAGAGCTGGTTGTGTGGGACACACCTTCTATTTTTCCTCTTTAAAATTTCAAAAAAAGGTGTTGTGGGTTTAATTATTTTTTTTTCTAGTTTCTGAGTGAAGGAAATTGCTGCCATGCCAAGGCACCCTTGTTCCTGTTTCCTCTGCCCCAACTAACTAACTAACTAAATAAAAGCGAAGTTAGTAAACTTCCATCCTCCTTGATTTGTAAATATGCAAAGTGGCCGTTTCCATGTTTTTATTTAGCAGAAGCAGCTTGGTTTTGCTTTTTGTTTTGTGAACCCAAATGCAAAGGGCTGGTGCAGCCCTGAGCCTGAGATCCAAGGGCACGCACAGGGCATGCCTGGGCAGGTCGGGCTCTCGCAGCCACCTAGGTCTTTGTTTTAGGTGAAGTTGGGGTGTTTTCAGTACAAGCCAAGTGTTGTGACAGCATTTGGAGTATGTAGTTCTGCAGCACTCCGCTTCTATTCTCTGGGGAGTTACTGGAGTCCTGTGGAGCTGGAAAAGAAAAGTTTGACCATGTAATCTGGCTTTTGGTATGTTGGCAAAATCTTCACTTATGTCTTAATACTCTTGAGTTTACTTGTCACTGATCAAAATTGGCCTGGTCATATAAGGTTGGCTTATATTTCTTGGTTTATATTTTGATAGAGAAGAGTTACACATCTCTTCCTTTTAAAGTCTGTAAGACGTACATATCTGTGACAGTAACCTATAAATTCCCAAGATAGTGTTCAATTTAGAGTTGTGACCCTCAGTAACTTGCTTTTGCTTGATTTAATGTAAAGACTGTGTGTGTCAAAGGAGTTGCTTGGTTGTGTTTATTCAGCGCATACAACTGTTCTTTTTCACTGTTTCCTTTGGTTTTATTTTGCAGGCCATGACTGCTGTGAGACAGTGAAGGTGGCACTTTGTGCCTCTAAAGAAGGTCATCCTGTTCTGATTGTGGCAGAAGAGAGTTTCCAGTTTGTCCAGGATGAAGCCTACGATGCCGCCCAGTTTCTGGCCACCTGTGCTGGCAACCAGCAGGCACTAAATTTCACGCGGTTCTTGGACCGGTCGAGACCACCCGCTGCCGACGTGGACTTTTTGGATGAAAAAGTGGCGTTGGCATTTCGACACCTGAAACTGCCAGCAGAATGGAACGTGCTGGGAGCGGACCAGTCCCTGACCGGTGAGGACTTCTAAGGCACGCGTGAGACTCACGGGTTGGGAGGGAGGTAAAAAGCCTGGGAGAAAGGGTTCCCAAAACTTCATGTGTCTTTCAAAAGGCATGTTGTGTGTTGGCCTCCGTGCTTGGAGATGGGACGCGATGTGTACCAGGGTGTCCCTGGTACTTCTCCATCCTGTGCTTTGCACTTCAGCTGCCTTAAAATATAGAAAGTACTGATGTTTTCTCTGTCTCTTCTCTTACAAAATAGCACAAGTCGTTGTAAGTGGTCAGTGTGTTAAACACACCCAGTAGGGTTTTTGTGTGTGTGGGTATGAAGTGGTATGTGTATCAGTGTCATACTTCTGAGATTTCCTGAAAAAAATCTGTCTGTGGGTAGAAAGTCTGATGCTTTCTGATACTGATACTGAGGGAGTATTACCCTTGTGCCACAAACCTGGCACTTGTATTAAATGTGGGTTTTACAACTCATGTGCAAAGTGGCTATAACTTGTAAAATATATCTGTTTTTTCTTGGAGAAGTTGGGGATCTGCCCCTGAGGATTCGTATTTCATCCCTGGTTGGACACCAGCTGGGCCAACACAGGTGTTCCCCAAAAAGCCTTGGACAATTCTGCAAATAAAATGCTCTGAAGGTGGGACTAATGGTAGCCTTTTACCACTGCACAGAGGGCTTCCAAGAGCTTATAAATAACTCCCAAGGCTGGCCCAAAGTCTTGGGCAACTGCTGGAGCAGAGGTGCCAAGGTGTTGAGGATGCTGTGGCACATCCTTGTCCTTGCAGTTCTCCCTTTGCTTTTTTTTTTTTGTCTCCGAGGAGCTTAAAGATTGATGCGCTGGGGGTGTGGGGGCGTGGGGTTGTGTGTGTCTAGTTCCAGAGTCTACAGATTCTTCCTGTAAATTTTCAGGATATGTTGGCAAATAGTTTCCCTTAAGGAATGTGGCTGTGGGGCATCTGTTATCTTTTATGGGGTGCAACGGTGTAAACACATGAAGAGGAAGGGGAGGTGGCTCGCTCAGCGCAGCAGGCTCAGTTCTGCTCACCACGACAGGCTTTGCTGCAAGAGTTTTTTCTTGCTTTCTTTTTCACTGACTTGCCGGCTGCTTTTGTAAACCTGAATACACAGGCAACTGAAGCAGTGCTAGCAGACATTAAAAGATTCGATCATATTTAATGGTTTCTGGACAGAATTTCAGATGTTGTGGCATGTTTACAAGGAGATCAACACTTGGTGTTTTGTTCCTCCCTGTGGAAGACACAGATGTTTCTTTCTGCATTTAAAAAAGGTTGTGATAGTGCAGATATTTCTAGTTTAAGTGATAAAAATACCATCAAAGTGCTTTTAAGTTAAGGAAAACTTTGATTGAAGCTCTGAATTGTTGCTTATGTTGCAGGAAGGCTGAGATCCGGTTTCTCTTTTTGCCTTGATTATTCTTTGGGAAATCAGCACTTAGGGAAATCAGGCTGTAGGATTTACATTGATCTGCTCAGCATGCGCTTGTGGGCCTGGAAGTCGTGATTGTGTGGGGCTCTGAATGCTAATGGACCCGTAGAGCATCCATTGCATCCACAGCAGGAAGGGGCAGCTCTATAGCACTGGGCACTTTGGCATCTTGTGGTGAGGTTTCTGTAAACAAAGTGCGAGTGAATAAACATAATGGCACTAAACACAGCTTTCATTCAAGAATACTGGTGCTGTAAAATATATTAATATATTCCCTTGCAGTAAGTCCTTTCATAAATAACTGAAAAAGGGTAGTTTGTTGACCTCTTGGTCTTTCATCTTCTGATCAGCTGTTTTTGCTAGGGGCAAATTTATCTGGTAATTTTTTTGCAGTGAGCTAATTGTACGTGGGGAACTTGGGGGAAATTTTGTGATTGTGATGGGAAGGATTTGCATGTGTAAGCATCTTTTTGGTCACTGGAGTCTGTTTTGCCAGAGAAAGGTGGCAGAGATGTCTCTTGACTTAGGAGGGAGCACTAGATGAGGAAATCCTCTGTGGTAAGAAGCAGCCCTCCTCTACTGGTGGCTGTGGCTTAATTTGTGTGGGGGAGAGAGAAAAGCAGCAGCAGACGTTGAGGCTGTGGGAGCATGTGAACAATTACATGTGCCCTGGCCAGTGCCCTACCAGTGGGACACCCCGTCCTGGGCTGCGTCACTACCTATGAACAGCTATTCCAATTCATATTTCACATTTTGCTAAATGTCAGCACCAGATACTTCGAGTAACCTTCTGGAAGGGAGAAAATGCTATAGAAATGAGAACAAAAGAAAATGTCAGATCCCTTCTTGAAGGATCTTTAGTGCTGCCTCAGAGCTGGCATGTCTCTATGGGCTCTTGTGGGCTGGAAACAAACCGCTGCTGTTTAGCAAAACCTCTGAAGGCAGGAGCGAGCCGGGAGCCTCAGCCAGCTCCCCGGGTGCCACAGCTTGACGGGGAACTGCTGTTCAGAGAGGCTTGTTGCTGTCAAACATGTTTAAAAGTTGATTTTTCCAAGGGCTGGAGTCGGAGTCTAGCTTTTACAAAATCGGTTAGGAAGTAATGGCCTTTTTGCAGGCAGGAGATCCACCATCAAGCACAACGTCGTGCTGATTTTTGGGGAAGAGGATGGCTCAGTGCGGAGGATTCTCCTCTCTTCTGCCTGCACCCAACCCTGACCGGTCCTTGGACAGAGGGAGGGGAGTTCATTGCCGTCTCACAGTCCAGAGGGCAGAGAAGCTGCTAAAAGTAATGCCCAGCTCCATCTGCTGAGGCTGTTTAACGAGTCGTTTGTGTCAGTGGGTTTGTGCAGTGCAAAGTGCAGGGTTAAGGTCCACGCACCCAGGAGGAGGAGGAGGCACTTAACAGCCCATGTGCTCCCGGGTGCCAGCAGAGGGGTGGTCACCTCATTAAAACAGTCTTTGGTGGTTTGCATTCATCCATTATTCATAGAATGGTTAGAGTTGAAAGGGACCTTAAAGATCATCTAGTTCCAAGCCCCCTGCCCTGGGCAGGGACATCAGCACCCCTCTCCCCTTTTCTAACACATGAGTAGGTTTGATTTTTTTAGTACAGAAAAGTGCAGGATTACTGTGGACAAAGCTATGTGAGAATCGTCTACTTGCTTATGTTTTGCTTTCCAGACCAAGGTCTTCATTCTTTAAGAGTTTGCCATTGCTCAAGATTGAAAGTATGGTACAGCCATACAGGTAAATTGTTCAGAGCATGTCCTTTCAGCTGCGGGTTAGAAACACCTCCATATTTATTTAAAACTGCTGGAGGACATTTTCAAACTTTCCAGTGCTCTTTTTTTAACTTTTTTTTTTTTAATGTATTTGTATGTAACCGACTTAAGGTAGCTGCTGCCATTTGACAAGAGAAGTTTGTTCAGTTTCAGTAATCCTGGTAATCTTACTCTTTTACACACTGGGCTGTCTTTGCATTTATTCCTCTGTTATCTCTTTAAACACCATTTTCATTAAAACAAAATGAAAATAAAGTGAACATTTCTTCCTGTATTTTCATCAGGGCATTTTCAAAACCCCACTAGGTTCATTTGCAGTATTCTCGTTTGCTTTTTATTTTATTTTATATTGTTCTGGAACAACAAAAGGTTTTACTGCTTAAAAAGAAACTGTCCCCAAATTAAATGCACTGAGCAGCATTGGTTAACCTAATCCTTACAGTAATATTGTTGTAGATATTTGGTTAACATTGCATAAACCCAAATATTTACTGTCTTACATTACTCTGTTACAGTGCAAAAGACTAAATGTCTTTGTGATCACAAGTCCTTAGTTCTTCACCCAAAATCCATTGGGGAGGGGGAAAAAAAAGTGGATTTGTCTGGGCCTCAGGAAGCTTTGAATGAACCCTTTGTGCCAAATTGAACCCCAGACTATTTTTTTGTAGGGCTGGAGCTTTGATGGCAAGTTTTTTGTTGAGCAGCCAGCGGTGTGGAGCGTGGTACCCAGCCTGATCTTACCACTGAGGGTAACTCTGGGGTGATGGAGAGCAGCGGCTGGACATCACATATCCTTGACTGGGAAAACGAGTTCAGGAAACAGAATCCTCTCTCTTAAAGGGTTTATGAGTGGTCTCATTTTCCAGCTTTTCCTGCTTGCTTTTCTGAGGAAAGGTGGTACCCTTGCCCAAATTTCTTATTTCTAATTCTTTGACCTTCTGATTTGATCCTGAGTTGACTTTAATAAGGTGTCTGGGTAACAATCCCGTGGCCTGGTGCTGGGGCAGCAGCCTGTCTGTGTGCTGCCAGGGCAGGGCAGGGTGAGGATTTGCATTGCAGGTATTGAGTGTGTCTGAACCCCCCTGGGCAAGTGCGTCCTGGCCTCCTCCCCACATGGCTGCTGCCCCCATGGCTTCTCTCCTGGGGCAGGACTGTGCTCTTCCCCCAGCACTGTCCCTCTGCGGGAGGTGATTCCCAGCCCAGGCTCTTAATTATCTTCTCCGTCTGTATGAACCCCAACGGCAGCCGCAATTTCAGAATATCCCTAATTAAGGATTACTCTTGTTACCATGGTGCTCCAAACACAGCATTACTTTCAGGTGCTGTATAATCATGTCCATCTTAATTATTACAAATGCACTGTAACTTTCTAAAGAACGTAGTTGTTACCACTGTCAAAATAGGGTTATTTACTGCTCTCAGTGGCATTTAAATGCGGCTGTTTAAGTGGAACAGACTGTTAGACTTTATATCTAGAAATCAGAATTTAATATGTATCCTGAAGAGGCATGCAAGGTAAATACAGGACTGTGATTTCTCTATTTTAAATGAGTGAAGAGAAAATAAGCTAACTAGAAAACCAGAAGAGAATAGTTGGAAGAATGAGTAATGATTATGGCTTGTTTAGGTTGCAGAAAATAAAGCAACTGGGGAGGATTCAAGCTCAGGTATGAACAGATTAGAGAGCTTAATCCTTGAGCTAACTATCAGTAGAGAACAAATCGCTTTCAAAATCTATTTTGTAAGAAATATTCTGACCAAACGTTTGAGGAAGGATTTCTTTTTGCTCATTAAAAGTAAGCGCGAAACCCAGACCTGTGGTTACAGTTTCACTGGTGTGAACTTCCCCAGCTGGTGCTTTCAGGGGCTGGTCGATGCTGGCGGAGAGTTGTGTTTATCAACCAGGGAATGGAGCCATTCCCCCGGGAGTGTAAGGAGAAGCAAAGATAGTAGACCATAATTATGGGTGCATAACCAGGAGACCTTCTCATTAGATAAAACACTTAACAGCTCCTTAAGTACAGGAGCAGTTACTGACATCTTGGATACATAGAGCTTCCCAGAAATGCTGCGGAATAAACATAAACCTCGGTGTGCAGTAAGAAATGAAATGAAACCCACCTGGTGGGAGGTGGGTAGAGAGAGAGGGGAACGCTTTGCCCTGGTTTGAAATGGTCTGGATGGATTTGGGTTATGGGTTTAATATCCGTACGTGGGATATCAGTGGGCGGCACACTGTGAGTGTTACCCGGATCAGAGATGGTTAATTTGTTGTTTTGACAGAAAAGGAGAAGGTCTGAAGAGAGAAGATAATTTAAAAAGGCACTTTATTTTAAAGAAAGACAAACACGGAAAGCCTAAAAAACCTTTCAGAAATAGTTACAAGGGAATCAGGAGCTAACATTTTTTTTTCCATGGGAGGATGTTAAAGATAAGCCATCGATGATGTTTTGCAGACATAACGCTCCAATCTGTTCATCTGCTGTGCTCTTTTTAGAGTTTTACATAGAACCTTTTCAGCCTAATAGTGGCAGGGATGCTTTTTGTAGGGTTTCCTATCCTTTCCCCATGTGCTGCTCACCTTCCTCTCTGCCCTCTCATAAAGGACTGTGTGGTATAAATTGCCATGATCTTTTCTGTGCCAACAGCACAAGGTTGTCTGTTCAGCTATAGTCCTCGATAAAACATAAAATAACCTTTTCCATACCTAAATTTAATGCCTTCTGTGGTGGAAAATCAGTAGCAGAAAATAGTTCTTGTTCAGGCAGTGCCTGAGATGTGCTGCTCAGTACTCGGGTCAACTCCTCAGACTGTGGCTCTCACTGGCATGAGAAAGTTTCTGTTCCCTTTGATATTAGTGGGAATGGGGACATGAAGATCCTCTGGTGTGCTTTGAAAAATTTATTGTTTATAAGATTGAAAAAGAATTACCCACACATCTTAGTATTAACTGAACTCGTAACTCCAAACAGAGTTTCTTTGCCTTGACCTTCCTTCAGTGCTGTTGTCTGCCAGAGCCTTCCTCTAGGACCTCGGTGTTAAGGGATGGCTTGTTGCTGGTTGTTCCTCCCTGTGTTTCTCAAGGGTTGATTTGAGCAGTGAGAATATTTCCAGCAGAAAACACGACTGTGAGGCCAGATTTGATGGTAGCTTTCAAAATTGCTGAGCATATGATTTTGGGTGAGAACCAAGTGAAGGTCACCATCACAAGAAAACTAGCAAGAGATGCTGGACAGTCCATGGCTGGCTGCTCCTTGATAAGATGGCTGAGGGCATGGAGGATTTAGCTGAGCAGTGAGGTGTGGGTTACTCTATATAAAGAGTGATTTTTAAAGAGGAGCAGCTTTTTTTTTTTTTCCTGTTTAACCAGGATTAAAGTAAAGTTTTTACTTAAGAAAACAGTTTATATGTTCTTGGAATTGTCAACCCAAACGTCTTTTTTTTTTTTTTTCTTCAGTGCTTATTTGTTTTTTTTTAATAGTGCCTTAAACCTTAATCCTGTACCGTTAAAAGTACATTTGACAGTCTTGTATGGAAATTTTGTCCTTAGTTACCCAGATAAATTGTCTGTTCGTGTGTTACAGATGCAAAAAAATACATAAAAATAATATATCTAAAGGCTTATGTTTTGCCAGCTGGATTAGAGTGCCCTGCCATTATGGGACAATAATCATATGTTTCAACTCTTGCCTATTACTAGGAAACGAGAAAGGAACAAAACAACCTTGGCCCTTCCAGTATCGTGTGTCTTGTATTTCCACAATTTCCTAATTACAAGAAGTTTTTTGTTACCATTCAAAGCACAGCCATTTTAAGATGAGAAGCTCATGCCTCATATGTGGTGGGAGAAGGAGCTCTGGCTGTTGCATGTTAAAGCTTTTGTTATTCTTCCGTGCCTGGGGCGGGCGTTTTGCACCATGACAAGACGTTGAAATCATTGACTGAATTTCTGACATTCTGTGCTACAAGCTTCATCCCTTCACAGCTAGGAAGGTTGGAGGGATCTGTCTGTCTTCCTTCCCTCTCTGCAGCAACGCTCCTGTTCTTGGTGCAGACCAGCTCGTGTCTTGGTCTGAGCAACACCATACACCAACAGATGTATTTTTCATTAGATAGTAGTAGTTAATCCAGCCCACAGATGGCACACGCCTTTTAACTGTAGCCGTGCAAGTCTGCACACTCCACAACCTTCTGAAGCCATCGCCTGGGGCCCCTCCAGTTGTTGTACGTACAGTACTTTGTCTCTTTGCTGCCATCATCTGTGCCCATCTGTTAGGATGGCCTCGTGCCAGTATATATTTTAGGCAGATCTTTCCAAATAAGCCTGGATAGTGTGTTTGTATGTTTAATATGCGCTGGATGGCAACATGCCATGTCTTCTTGTACAGATCTTCTGTGCACGTCCTCGTTGCTCAAAGGCATTGGGGCCATGTTCAGTTCAGTTGTGTTTGTAGATACCTCCACCCAAATGCTGGGGCTACTGTTTCCGCTAGTTTGATGATTAAAAAAAATAATAAATGTTTTAAAAGAATGGAAAAAAGGTGTGATTTTCAGAAGTTGTAGTTATATGAACAGATTACATTAGCCCAGCAGCGGCAGGGGGCATTTCATCGATGGAAGCGTGAGACAGAGAGGGGCACCCAGCTGGATCAGGGACAGGATGAGTACTTTCCTGCATCTTGCAAAACTTGCAGTGGTTAGTTTTGGTGCATGGCTATCCTTTTTAGTTAGGAAGATGATTTTTCCTTTCACCACAGCAGCTAGAAGAGGAGATCCCATGCGAGAACAGATGTGGCGGGACCAGTGCAACATATTCTTTATTTGGACGGCAGTCGCATGCTGTAACAGAAGTGCTTTTGTGCTTCCTATGTCTCAGTAGGAAGAGACTTGCACTGTTCTAGTTACACCATCTGGCTCTGCCAGGGCGTCAGTACAGGTAATGTAGGAGTATTGTGCAAATGGAAGTTCATTGAGTGAAACCTTCAGCATGTGCTTTCACTCTGGGCGAGTCCCACGTCTATCAACACTTTTTCCTTTTTGCAACCTCATCAGTAGCCTTTCCTTTATGTCTGCCCATATGGTGTGTTATTTTTCATTATTCTTTAAGTCAGAGACTGTGACAACCATGGATTAAGTACCTTGTTGCATTGCTCATTTCTAAAGCATTACACTCCGTAGCGCTTAATACCAAAATCCGTGTCATTACTCTCCCACAGGCTGAGAATTTGTCTCCGAGTGAGCTCAGCTATTCCCTTTTTCTCTGATCAGCTGGAACCTCCATTCAGATATGCTCATGTATTCAGGACAGCATAGTTTTGCTTTACAGTAATCAAGAGGAAGTTCGGGGGGAAGGTTTGGTTTGTAGCCCAGAGACCTAATTTGGAGTCATTTGGAAAAGAGACGGTGCCAGAAAGCATTTGGTTCTTGAATACAGATTAGTTCTTCAGGAATTGATCCAAAACGTTGGGAGAAATTGTGTTTCAGGCAGGGGAGAACTCCCCATTTTGGCTTTCTTTTTCACTGAAGGTCTTAGCAATGTCCCTTAGGAAAGTAAGCAAGCAAGAGAAACAACGGCACTTTGAACAAGCAATGTCCCTTGGGGCATACATCTTGAGGAAAAAATACTTAATCCTAAAGCCGTTGTACACTTGCATTTTTAAACCTGCTCTATAGGTCGGGCTCACAACCAAATTAATAACCCAATAAATCATTGCTATGATATAAAAGGTATTATACCAAATGTGCTCATTGGCATGGTTTACTGAGGCCCAGTTGGTGTTTTTTTGTTGTGTTGCTGCTGCCAGTCAACACTGAAGACCTTTATTAATTAAAATACAAATTTTTCTATCTCATACTTTTTTTAACCCAAATGCTTTTGCCCTTCATAGAGAAGTAAGAGGCTCTGATCTGCAAATACTGTATTTCAGCAGTGCATCTGGAGATCATTTCTGGTTGAAGCTTTTCAGAGCATCCTTCTAGGGCTGCAGCTTTTAAAGTAAGGGATGAAAACTTAGGCTCAAGAGTGACTTTTACCAGATTAGAAGGTCATGGTTACTCAAAAAGCATCAGTGGAGCTTGCTAGTTTATAAATGTTGCTACTCAGAATGATAGAGCTACTGTATAAACTTGAGAAAAGCTGGTCTGAGGCATAATCAAGCAGGAAAGCAAAATCCATTTTTGTCTGCATAAGATGTTAAATTGTTCTCTTTTTTAAGTGCTTTGGTTTTGTGCTTCAAATGCAATTGATTTTTTTTATGCCTTGGGGCAAATCAACATCCCATTAAATAACAAAACTTACCCATTCCTAACACCTGGTCCTGACTGTGTGAGGAGAACACTTGGACATCTAGAAAAACCCACCTGACCATGCCAGGTTCTGTTTGGAAGGGCTGCAACTTGGTGGTTGCTGTGGCTGTTTATGAAACGGTGGGTTGGCTACTGTGGTCAGTGTCACCTTGAGAGGTCCCTGAGCACTTCCAGTCCCACCCTAGTGTATCCCTCAATTTAAAGTACTGGTCTCTCCTGGATATTGGCAGCCAGTGTGTTTTTCCAGGTGCTGTAGGTTCCCTGGCTTTTGGGCTGTCGGCTCCATGCCAGCCCTTTTGTGTGGTGTGGCTGAGAGGTGGGGATATGGCATTCACCTAACCCGCTGCCTACAAATTCCCATGTCTTTTCTTTTCTCCTTTCTTCCCAGAAAACATCCCTCGGGAAACACTGATGCATTTTGCGGTGAGGCTGGGTCTGCTGCGGCTGACATGGTTTCTGCTCCAGCAGCCGGGTGGAAGAGGAGCTCTCAGCATCCACAACAACGAAGGGGCAACACCCGTGAGCTTGGCCTTGGAGAGGGGCTATCAGAAGCTGCACCAGCTTTTGACAGAGTAAGGATGATTTCATGGCTCCTCTGCTCATATTCCATTCTGTATCATGCATGTCTTTGCTCTACATTATCACTAAATAGTGTCTAAAAGCTATTACTCTACCCTTAAAGGCAAATTTTGTATAATTTCACTTTTACCTTTCTTGCTAGCAGCAATGGAGGCAGGTCTTTAGGATTTAGGGGAAATGCAATATTGTTGTGCTCTCCTTTTCTGTTGCACAGTGTTCTGCTTCCAGCTGAGTCACTGATACATTGACTAATTAAGACAAACCTTGTGCAAGCACGAGTGAAAAAACATTTCTTCGAAGAAGCACAGCTGCCCAAAAGAAGGGAGTGAGCGCGGGCTTCGTGGTGGTGGTTGACTGATTTGGAGGTTTTTGGTTGAATGAAATAATGATAAATCTATTGAAAGACGGGAGTGTCTTGTGAAGAACAGGTAGCTTACCAGTACAGGTAAAAAAATGTAGGTTAAAATGAATGCCAGTATTTAACAGCAGAAACAGTTCGCTCTTGAGTGGTCTTGAGAAGCAGCCAGGTCGTACAAACTCATAGGAAGTAACTAGTGGCATGAGCATATACTACAGTTTTTTACAAGGAATCCTTCAGATGGCAACAAGTTATTTTTGAACAGCAAATGTTTGGAGATCTAGCTTTAAAATCTGAGGCTAATAAAGACAAAAAGCTTAAAGAAGTCCTGAAGGGTCTATTTGTAAAGGAGAAGAGATTTGGTCTCCATGTGTGTTATTGTGATGCCTGGTTCCCTTAAGCTTGTTATTAACTTTGTTTTTCTGAGTTGAGTTTTCAGATACTTGGGGGTTTATGTTGAGTGGCCCAATGTCATGTTTAGGAGTCTCCTGTGTCATCTGCATTATCACGCAACGTTTCTCCGTTGTGAATTAAAAATTATTCTGCTTTCTGTAGTTGCTGGATGGAGTGTTAGAGGGCAAAAAAATAAGATCTGTGTTACTGGAGTGATTGCAAAGAAGGTGCAGTGTGGGACAGGAGCTATACTTAACTTTTTCTTCTGCCTCCCTTGGCTGGAATTAATACAGAGAGAATGGCAGTGTTTTTTCTCTGTCAAATTCAACAGTCACACTGTGAAAACACACAACTGTCTTGCAGGCTATCTTGTAAAACTGGAATGTGCAAATTCATTGTATAATCAAAATTGTCCAAGGTGAGACCAACCACATTAACAGACTTTACAGACTGTCAGGAAGGTTAAGTTGGCCAAAACTCGATTATAGAGCTAACAGCAAATACTGCAGTTTGAATGTGAGTAGAGCTGATAATTTAAAAAGAAATGGGAAGTAAACAAAACTATTACAACAGCTATTCATGGATTTGGTGGAGTATTTCACTGGAAGGGCAGTTCTTGCTGAGTGGAAAGGAAGAAGAGCATCACTTGGATTACCTGGCATAGCCCCGTGCCATTCGTTTTAGTCGATGTTGTTGGTGTAATCCAAGGAATTTCTCTGATGACTTTGACAGTTCTTACATCTATGAAAATTAGTGTTCCTTATTAAATGCAAGACACGAGCAGCTTCTGTAATGTGACCTTCAAGATCCCCCATCCTGTTCTTTTTTGTAAAACCTTAAACTGTTCATTATGGTTAGTTTTCTTCTTGGACTGCAGGGTGGAAATAAATTCTATAAACATCTGAGAGCCATGCCACATAATCCATGACTGAACCCCCTCCTATCTCCATGAAGCCCTGCAAACAGAAATCTATGGACGCTGGAAGTCACAGACCCCTTCCTCAGTGGGTGGGATGGTGGTGAAGCATCATGGTAGGAGCTCGGGGCTGGCCAGAAGGGTAGGAGCACGGTGTGACACGAGGACCACCACGGCCCTTCCCCATGGGAGGGCAGTGGCCGCAAAACGGACACATCCTGATTTCCCAGCGGAGATTTTTGTTGTGCTTAGCACTTTCGTGCATCGAGATGGGATCGGGGCTTAAAAATCCCTATTGAGAGGAGCAATACTCAGTTTCAAAATATAGAAAAGCAGCCAAATTCCATGAAGAGGGTATATACCATTTATGTGCTGTCAAAGCACAAGGGATACTGTGCAACCTCCTCTCTGCACCCTGCCTTGTGCACACGCTGAATAATCCCTGCACACAAACTTGGCATGCAGCTCCGACCACTCAGCAAAACACAGAGCAGCAACGCATGTTAGCGAGAGCCCCTACAAAGGACTCATTATTTTTACAAGTAATTAAGCTGCGCTGCGCCAAATAAATGAATGCTGTGTGGGGTTTTTTTGATGCATTATCCTTGGGGGGGATTTTATTGTTCACTTGCTTGCTAATTTGCAGGACCCTGCATTTTACAATGGTTCTCCCAGCCGGCATTGGGAAGGGGTGAAATTTTACTGTAATTAGGAGACAATCATTAAAAAGCAGACACAAAACCTTCTCCGTCGTCGCAGTTTTGCCAGGGTTCGGCTGCAAAGCAGCTTCATTCAGCTGTGGTGTAAATATTTTTCTCAAAACCTAATTACGCCGGTGACATTCGGGATTTCTGTTTGTCAGATGAGCTTTCCCTTTTCAGCTGCTGCGGTTCTTCACATGGAAAAAAAAAAAAACCAAACCAAAACCAACCAAAGGCAAGATGCTACCAATTTCAGTTTTGCAGCCCTTGAAGTATTCCTCTCGGTGCTCTCGAGCTGGTGCACTGGCTCTTGCATGCTCTGGCAGGAAAGGGGCACGTGCTGCTTCTTTTGGGACCGAAGTGCGGAGCTGCCGTGGAGCAGATGTCGGATGGAGAGCAGGATGCCGACGGCAGTGTTTAGTCATTGGCTGCGTATCGTTCCTAAGGGTGCTTGCTTGACCTTCCAGAGTAAAACTGCCCAGTAAAACGTTGTCCTGTGGTGCAAATAGAATAGAACGGGAGGGGTTGTTTTTTTTGGGGGGGGAGAAGATTCTTTCTAGGCACATGCTTGTTTGCTTGCTAGCTTGGTTAACAGTTTGGCATTTTGTTTTAAAAGTACACATTTAAATGCAATTTAAGTAAATGAACTTTCCTTGCATGAAAAAACTTTGGAAACTAGGCAGGTTGGATAGCCCACTCTGAGCTTCAGCAATTTCTGAGTCTAGTAGGAGCAACTTCCAAAGCAAAGGGTCCTCGGTTGAAGCCGGTTTCTTCCCTGGGCTGAAACTGGGCAGCCCTGTTTGCAGGGCACTGGAGAAATGGAGAAGGGCTGGCTCCCATGAGTTTCTTAAACAGGGGATGGCGGGCTCCCTGTGAGTAACTTGGCCTCTGCAGTAGGACAGCTGCAGTTTGCGGTAGCTGATGTTTTCGGATGCAGCTCGGTGCAGTTATACAATCTGCCTGCCAGCTCCATGTTCTTCAGTGCTCCCTACATCAGGCGAGGAAAATGGCTCCGAGGAATAGCGGGCGTGCAGGGTTTCAGAGGAGTGGGAAATGCTGCTTTGTGAAACAAACAAGTGCTGATTTTATTTCTGATTTCATTTCTGTGGGACAAGAGTTCTCTCCAGTAACCCCAAAGTACTGGTTTTTTTCCTTGAAGCCGAATGCTTGTAGTTCCTTCACAGCTGAGAGTGATTTGTGTCCCCTGAAAAAAGGGGAGTAAGAGGAAAGTAAAGCCCACTGGAAAAACGACATTTTTCCAGCCCCTACAAAGGACAAGTTTGAGAGCTGTAACAGTCTCTGAGTTTTTTTACTCTAATATTAGCTTTGCCTTTGCTGGTTTCTCTGCTTGCTTATTGCTATAAAGCACTTTCACAGCTCTGGGATTGCTCTCCCTTCGTATCTCCTGGTAACAGCCAGGTGGCTCGGTGTCTGAGACTGTAAGTCAGTACAAGTCTGCATTTCCAAAATTAAACTGATTTAATTAACACACATGAGGAGTAACTCACTGGTAGCAGAAGGGTTTTATGAAGGTTTTGCAATCCATAATTATCACTTGCTATTGTTCTGATTTTACATAAGTAATTGGTGAAATCTGTACTGTAATCTCTGTGGTGCCTCTGAAACGAGGAAGCTTTTTCCAGTGACTTTTCTTCTCTAATTCAACACACTTTTCTGAGCCAGGGCTGCAAGAGGATTTGCCTGGTACTTCATTTTTTTGCACCCCAGTTTAGCAAGTCCTCTAAGCATGTGTTTAATTTCAGAAACATCCAGTTCAAAATCAGCAGAGAGTTCGAGCATGGTCTTAGAATTAAACATTTCTTACAGCTCCCTGCCAAACGGGGAGGGTATTTAAAGATGGATGCTATTCACTGAATTTTCATGCTAAGTTGTTCCCTTAAATTCATTCTTTGCGTAGGTGAAGAGCTGTCTGTGATGCAGATGCTTTCCAAAAATCACCAGTTTCCTGGGGCTGAAAGCATATTGCCAGCTGCTGTGACTTCAGTGCCATATCCTGGCAGCTGTATGTAACCAGAGTGCTTATACCCCTGAGAACATGGAGGCTGAAACCCCCTTTCCTGTGTGCCCCCTTGTCGTTTTTACAAGCTAGGAACTGTGTGCAAGGCTTTGAGCCTCCCCTTGGTTACACCAGTTCTCCCAGTACTTTTGTACTGGAAGGGTGAGCAGGATTCAGCTAGGCGACATGGTGGTGGCCAGAAGGCTTTTTATTTCTGGCTAAGTATTCTGCTGAAGGCTGCAGAGCATGAATCAATGGCTGAAGAGTTTATTGAAGTAATGCTGATGTTTTTCCCTCTATTCTTCACCCTAACACAAGCAACAGGTCCGATTGATAGTTGTTCAGGGTGTTGGGCAGCAGGTTTAGGGTATGGCTTGGAGAGAACAGTTGACTTGTCTCTATAAGCGCTGGCACAAGTTTAATATCTAAAGGTGGATTCAAAGACGTTATAGAAGGGCAGTGAAACAAGATGTGGTGAGAGGTGTGTGTGTGTTTAGATACAAAAGCATGGGAGCAGCAGTGATCCAGCAGGGTCTGGTTTTGTGGCTATGTATTGCTGAACTTCAAGGTTATTGTTTGAAACACTGTTTCTTAATTGATTGATCATCGTCATTAAAATGATGCTGAAGTGCTGTGGGTTTCTTCTGGCCACAGCAGAGGAGCAGGGGGACGGAGGAACCAGAAAATGATTCCCCCTCATAGCACTCTTGGTCTGGAAGCAATGCCCAAAATAACAGGGACCATAAGCCCCTATAATAAGCCTTGCATGTTTGGTAAATGATTGTGAGAGACCAGCTTCATTTCAGGATAAATGTACAAAATGCAGATCAGTGATTTCCGAGAACTGCTGGGTTTTTGACTTCAGGCATGGATCAGCTGGATACCCAGTTAGGATACTCACATTTAGGCTCTGGAGCACATCTACTATAAGTAGTGACATTCGTGGTAAGGATTGAAGTTTGAACAGGTTATTATAGGAGAAGACTTTGTAAACTGCTGTGTCAGAGGCAGCCAAAGCGATGGCTTCATCTTTGGGTTGTGTTACAGAGTCTGTGGTCACAGAGATGTTCTGCAGAGACAAGTCTTCCTTCCATATCACTTGTCCCGATCTAAGATGCTGTTTTTAGCTGCAAAGCAAACATTGCTTGATGAAGTAGTCTCCACGACTGTGCTTTTGTGTTTAAAATGCAACAGATGGCATCTGGTTTTGCTCTGAGTGCATTTCATAAATTCACCTTAAAGTTCTTTTGTTTACTGATGTGACTCCAAGTTGACATTGGGTCCTGCGTTGGACCTACGGCTCCACATCCCAAGCAGGGTATCTTTCTTGTTAAAACTATGAAAATAGAACAAATTAAAAAGTGCGTTTAATAACAGACGGTTCTTCTTGTGGATTGCACATGGAATGTACTTTTTGGCAAATAGAGTTGATGACCATTTGTAGCACGTTGGGGTTTTTTTTGTTTTGTTTTGTTTTGTTTTGTTTTTTTAAATATATTAACATTGGGGCCTAAGAAATGCTTGGGTTTAGGAGCACAGACACTTTGTAGTAGAAAATACTGGACATGCTCTCCTAGGAAATGTGCGTCTGCAAACCGCTGTTGAGGGACCGAGCCTCAATGGACTGAGAACTTAGTATTAAAAGTTTTGAGTCAGTTTGCTAAATATTTAATGTGATATTGAAGGGTAGGTTATGCAATCCTGAATTCAGGTCAGTGTCTAAACCCACTGCAGTTCATGTTTGTGTGAAGCACTGTAAGGGTTTAGTCATCATTTCTACATCAGAGGAACTTTAACTCTTTCCTTCAATATCAAAAGTATTCAAATTAGCGAGTGATCGATACGATTTTCTGATATAAGAAACATTTTTCTTTCTACTTCCCTGGGGCTTTTTGGAACACTTGGAAACACCTGAAGTATAAATGCTGTGTTTGCTACATATCTTTTAAATTTGTGAATGCTTAATTTGGTTTAACCCATCCTAGCATGTGCTGGTTGCAGATGTTTTCTGAGTCTACTACGGATTATAGGTGCAAAGTGGATCTTACATAAACAGACCCTCTATTACCCAACATTCTGCAAATAGTGTTGAAGTTCCGCTTTGCCAAATTTCTAAGAAGTCTTGGTTTTAGGTGTTGGTGACCGCATTAAGTTTGGTGCTGGGTTTTCACAGGAGGGACTTTTGGCTTGATGTAAATTGCCCGTGCTCCAGGCATGTTGTGCAGTCACCACTAAGTCCAGTCTCCTGTCCCGGTAGGCGCTGTTCCTTGTTTGTCCCAGGTCACAGTCTCTCTGATCTAGCATTTTCACTGTGATACTGTAACAATGGTAATAATTCAGAATTTGAATAAGGATGTAAGATTATAGTTCAGTTTAGTTTTTATTTGCCTTACAGATAAGAGCATATAAATTCTAGCATTTCCTAACTTTTCACTGTAAGCATAATACTAAGAGCTTTGTTTAATTTAAGAAGAAAAAAAAATAGTGGTGGTGTTTTGTTTTTTTTTCTTCTTTATCACATGAATCTAGGGGCTGATGCTTTCAGAATAAACCCACAGCTGTTGTCAGGCTTACAGTAAGATCATAAGAGCTGGCAACACCACTGAGTTTGTTTTCTTTCAGGCAAAGTCCAGCTCAGAAATCTGGAGGGGATATCCCCAGGAAATAACACCTTGAGTTCCCACACTGCCTTCCTTGCCCATTTGTAAAACTGTGGGATAAATCTTCCTAACATGAGGTTCTGCTTAACCCACTGAGGCTTTTTTGATCTCTTCTCCCCCTCCTCTTCCTCTCTTCTCTGTTCAAAACCCATTATCTCTCTACTGGAAAACACGCCTGCCGGGAGCACTGCTGAATTTCAAACCCTTGTCACCCAGCAGCATTTCTGGGACTTTGGAAGGCAGGCAAGAGCTTTTACTTGGGGTTTTCTTTGGTTCTCCCTTTCTCACTTATCTTTGCCCCCGTCTTAAAAATACCTCACTCGTATCTGCAGGAAGCCAGGAGCTGTGCCATGTCAGTGCAGGCTTTCCTCTCCCTCCTTCCGCTGCTCACTGGCCCAGAGCCATCCTATCTGCTCCCCCACGAGATGAGGAGAGATTCAGCACCCGAGTACAATACGGCGCCTCCTTCACCAGGGATGAGTGTACTTGGGTCTTGCTGGGAGGTTTAAAAAGAAACTACCTATCATCTTGTCTTACGTGCCAAATGGGATGGAGGTGATGCTGCCATTTAAGCAATCTAGTCAGCCGCACGTGGAGCAGGGTATTGCCTTGAGAGTATTTGGGAGGGTTGCTTGCGTCTCCTCTTGCTCCGTTTGGGTTCAGCATCCTTCTTTGAGCCACCTTTCCACAGATGAAGGACCAACAGATAAGTCTGTTCTTTCCTGAAGCTGTCAGTTTCCCTTCTGGGTTTACATCTGTGGGACAGCAAACTGCAGCTGAAACAGCAGGGACCAGAGCTGGAGGACTTCTTCCAGGCTTTTTTGGTGGGACAAGGCATGACTGTGCCAGGAGTGGAGCTAGCGATCACTGTCAACCTTATTGGTCAGGCTTTGTTTTTTCACCCAAGCAAGATACTTTCTTCTGCAAAAGTTGGCCTCAAAGGTGATGCCATTGAAATTTTCAGTTCACTGTTCTTTTACAATTTTGAAGGGAAGTTGTTGATAGGGGAGGATGAGAATCATCCCGGGATGGTTAAACCCCGTAAGACAGATTTCCCTTGTTGCTAACAAACTGCAGCAAACAGAATTTTTGTGCTGACTGGAACCAGATTCTCAGATTTCTTGAGTGCTGGTGTTTCTATGTACATTTTTTTTTTTAAGAAGTCTTCAGTAAATATTTGCATATCTGTTTTTATCTCCTAGTAGACCAGCTTGGGTATGCACTTGTATACGATTACTGCAGAAATTCTCAATCTGTACAAAAAAAAGTGTCTTTCACAACCAGGGAGTATACAAAATACACAACTGCAAAGCTTTTTGTCCTTGGAAGAAACTGTGTTTTTATCACCTCTCAGTAAAACCCAGGGCTTGCAGTGAAATATGTGGGAGAGACACAAACAGCTAAGTTCAATGTGTGAAGATGAATGTGCTGGATTGTCTTCTCGTGTGATCTACGTGCCCTCGGGAAGCGATTTCCTGAGCAATGGAAATAGCAGTGTGCAAACAAGTTAATGCTTGTGAATACCCAGTCTTCCTCTCTGCTGCAGACCACCAGTGCCTGGATGCAGAGGTGTATGAAAGGGATGGTGTGAAACCTTGGGCACCTCAACACAAAAGAGGTATCAAGGTGCTGGAATGAGCGCAGAGGAGGGCAACAGAGCTGGTGAAGGGCCTGGAGAATAAATCTTGTGAAGAGCAATTGAAGGAGCTGGGAGTGTTTGGTTGGAGGAAGAGGAGGCTGAGGGGAGACCTCATCGCTCTCTACAGCTACTTGAAAGGACATTGTAGAGAGGTTGGTGCTGGTCTCTTCTCGCAGGTAATGAGTGACAGAAAGAGAGGGAATGGCTTCAAGATACAACAGGGTGGGTTTAGGTTGAACATTAGGAAAGAGTTCTTCACAGAAAGAGTGGTCAGGCACTGGAATGGGCTGCCCAGGGAGGTGGTGGAGTCCCCATCCCTGAATGTGTTTAAGAGTCATTTAGATGTGGTGTTGGGGGGATATGGTGCAGGGGAGAACTTTGCAGAGTGGGGCTGATGGTTGGACTCGATGATCCCAAGGGTCTTTTCTGACCTGAATGATTCTGTGATTCTGTGAAAGTATCAATAGATCGAGCCACCCACTACCTGACTACTTTGTTTTGTGCAGTGTGGGTGATTGCTGCTAAAAATGGAGAGTTTGGAGTTGTTTCTGGCTTGCTGGATGGGAGAAAGGTCTTGGTTTTTCAAACAGCCTAAAATGCAGATCAGCAACTTGAATATGAAAAGAAGTTGCTGCCTTTGTAAGCAGAAGTGATAATTTGATCGGTCTGGGCCATGTGAAGGTGGTGAATCTCAGGAGAGGTGGAGTGTTGCAGGGGACTGTGCCTGTCATCTCGCTCCAGATTTTGAGTCTTTTCGAGTCGCTGAGGGTCCTTTAAGGCTCAAGCTGTGCAGGCTGCTTTGTGGGTGCTGATTTGAAGATGCTCCTGAGTGTACTTGAAGCTGATGAGAAAGTGGAGCAGACTCATTGTGCTCAGTTCTTTAATCTGGCTGATATTGTCCCCATGCATGGGTGAGCACAGGTTTTGTGCTGACTGCCTCGTTGTGCTCTGAGAGTGGCCCTGAGTACAGTAATTTCACATATAAGACAGCTGAAAAGAAAAAGACTCCAGACAGAAATATCTGTGTTTCTTTGATAAAGGGAGGTCATTTCTTTAGTCACTTCTAATGGCTCAGTTGAATTCAGTGCCTCCATGGATTTATACTATCCACCACCAAAAGCTGACCGCTTCCTTCTGCATCTCTGTCGAAATACTGATTCTGCTTAAGGCCAGACTAATGGTACTAAAGTCAGTACATTTGAATGGTGGAACACGTAGTTTTGCTTTGTCTGAATTTCCTTGCAGATTTAGCCCAAAATGGGTCACAGGAGGGGGTGGGTGGCTGTACTGGGGATGAGCAGGGACAGCCACTGCCACCACCACCCTCTGTGCAGGTTTCTGTGCTGTGTAATTGAACCATCTGACTGTTTCCCTGCCCTGCTCTGCCCATTCCTGTTGCCAGCTGTGGTATTGTTTGCTCGGTACGACTTCACTTTCTAAATTGCATGGCTTCCCAGAGAGGTAGCCTTGTGGTTTGCCGCAGCCCGGGGCATTGCTTGCCCATTAGAAAAGTTTGCTACTTCTAAAGTAAGCAGTCAGCAGAGGTGCTGAAACCTATGTGTAATTTTACCTGATTGATGCCGTGCATTTCTGTGTACATACTTTCTTGAATTTCTTAATTTAGTTGCATGCAGTCTCTGTCCCAAGTCCAAACCCTCCAGATTTATCTGTAGCTGTGCTGCAGAGGGAGATCATAGAATCATATAGGTTGGAAGAGACCCTTGGGATCCAACCATCAGCCCAACTCTGCAAGTTCTCCNTAATGCTTGTGAATACCCAGTCTTCCTCTCTGCTGCAGACCACCAGTGCCTGGATGCAGAGGTGTATGAAAGGGATGGTGTGAAACCTTGGGCACCTCAACACAAAAGAGGTATCAAGGTGCTGGAATGAGCGCAGAGGAGGGCAACAGAGCTGGTGAAGGGCCTGGAGAATAAATCTTGTGAAGAGCAATTGAAGGAGCTGGGAGTGTTTGGTTGGAGGAAGAGGAGGCTGAGGGGAGACCTCATCGCTCTCTACAGCTACTTGAAAGGACATTGTAGAGAGGTTGGTGCTGGTCTCTTCTCGCAGGTAATGAGTGACAGAAAGAGAGGGAATGGCTTCAAGATACAACAGGGTGGGTTTAGGTTGAACATTAGGAAAGAGTTCTTCACAGAAAGAGTGGTCAGGCACTGGAATGGGCTGCCCAGGGAGGTGGTGGAGTCCCCATCCCTGAATGTGTTTAAGAGTCATTTAGATGTGGTGTTGGGGGGATATGGTGCAGGGGAGAACTTTGCAGAGTGGGGCTGATGGTTGGACTCGATGATCCCAAGGGTCTTTTCTGACCTGAATGATTCTGTGATTCTGTGAAAGTATCAATAGATCGAGCCACCCACTACCTGACTACTTTGTTTTGTGCAGTGTGGGTGATTGCTGCTAAAAATGGAGAGTTTGGAGTTGTTTCTGGCTTGCTGGATGGGAGAAAGGTCTTGGTTTTTCAAACAGCCTAAAATGCAGATCAGCAACTTGAATATGAAAAGAAGTTGCTGCCTTTGTAAGCAGAAGTGATAATTTGATCGGTCTGGGCCATGTGAAGGTGGTGAATCTCAGGAGAGGTGGAGTGTTGCAGGGGACTGTGCCTGTCATCTCGCTCCAGATTTTGAGTCTTTTCGAGTCGCTGAGGGTCCTTTAAGGCTCAAGCTGTGCAGGCTGCTTTGTGGGTGCTGATTTGAAGATGCTCCTGAGTGTACTTGAAGCTGATGAGAAAGTGGAGCAGACTCATTGTGCTCAGTTCTTTAATCTGGCTGATATTGTCCCCATGCATGGGTGAGCACAGGTTTTGTGCTGACTGCCTCGTTGTGCTCTGAGAGTGGCCCTGAGTACAGTAATTTCACATATAAGACAGCTGAAAAGAAAAATACTCCAGACAGAAATATCTGTGTTTCTTTGATAAAGGGAGGTCATTTCTTTAGTCACTTCTAATGGCTCAGTTGAATTCAGTGCCTCCATGGATTTATACTATCCACCACCAAAAGCTGACCGCTTCCTTCTGCATCTCTGTCGAAATACTGATTCTGCTTAAGGCCAGACTAATGGTACTAAAGTCAGTACATTTGAATGGTGGAACACGTAGTTTTGCTTTGTCTGAATTTCCTTGCAGATTTAGCCCAAAATGGGTCACAGGAGGGGGTGGGTGGCTGTACTGGGGATGAGCAGGGACAGCCACTGCCACCACCACCCTCTGTGCAGGTTTCTGTGCTGTGTAATTGAACCATCTGACTGTTTCCCTGCCCTGCTCTGCCCATTCCTGTTGCCAGCTGTGGTATTGTTTGCTCGGTACGACTTCACTTTCTAAATTGCATGGCTTCCCAGAGAGGTAGCCTTGTGGTTTACCGCAGCCCGGGACATTGTTAGAAAAGTTTGCTACTTCTAAAGTAAGCAGTCAGCAGAGGTGCTGAAACCTATGTGTAATTTTACCTGATTGATGCTGTGCATTTCTGTGTACATACTTTCTTGAATTTCTTAATTTAGTTGCATGCAGTCTCTGTCCCAAGTCCAAACCCTCCAGATTTATCTGTAGCTGTGCTGCAGAGGGAGATCATAGAATCATAAAGGTTGGAAGAGACCCTTGGGATCCAACCATCAGCCCAACTCTGCAAGTTCTCCCCTACACCATATCCCTCAACACCACATCCAATGTACTCTTAAACACAGTCAGATCTGGGGATGCCTGTTGTGGCAGGAGCTGGTCTCCATGCCAGGGAGGGGACATGCTCTCAGTTCAGGCTGGCACTTGGTAAATGCAAGCCTAATGAAAGGAAAACAGAGAAATTTCCATTTCTTGCCTCCCTGAGCAGGTCAACGAAAGCCCTTGTTCCCGCGATGTTCCTGCTCAGCTCCACATCTCTCCTGGGAAATGTGATGCTCAGGAGAGGGCTGTGTGAGCCGCTCTGTCCTGGGACAAATAAAACAGATTTTGGCTTCCCTGGATCAGTTCTGATTCAAAATAAAATCTCTAAATCTGAAGCTTTAGAAAAACACCTTGAGAAGATAGATGTTTCCTCACCCCCTGAAAGAGGTGATGTAGCCTGTGTGCATTTTGGTGAGACCTGAAGAATTACTGCTGTGAGTCATGAGCCTGTGCAAAATCAGGGTTTAGCATTCAAAAAGAGATGTCTGAATAGAAATTTCTATAGAATGCACTTAATTGCTGAGTTATTTTTTATTTCTGATCTACAACAGCTTCTATTTCTCCTTTCTTTCCTTTTGATTGGTGAGAAGAAAATGTGTGATACTGCTGCGGAAGCACAGCTGTCTCAACACTGAGAACATCTTGCACAGAAGCAGTTTCATAGGGCAAAGCAAATTCATTTCAGGAGTGAAAACCAGTGCTACGAATCGATGACTGTTGGGTGTTTGTGAACTGGTGTGCTGGTTTCAGTGTAGCAGTTGTAGTGTCAGTATCATGAATAATCCCCATTTCTTCTGACTTGTCCCTCTGCAGTCTGTCTTTCACATGTCTGTTTTTCTTTCAGGTGTCTGTTTTTGGTGACCTACACCTGAAACAAATTCCATTTTAAAAAGCAACCGTTGTGCCCTTTGCTGTTAGTCTGTCATAGTCTAGGGATAAAAACAGGTCTCTCTACCTGAGAAAGACCTTGAGAAATAAAGCTTGTTACTGGCATTAGCTCCAAATCACATTAATTTTCAAGGCTGAGAAGCGTGCGTGTGCATTTGTCTGTCTGGCCCTGGAGCCGGTGCTCTGTGTCTCCCGGGCCGTTGATTAGATGACTGTCCAGAGTGAAGAACGGTGTGCGTGTCCTGCAATGCAGCATCCCTCCTCACCTCTGGATTAACCCGCCCTTGTTTCATTGCAGAGAGGAAGCCAGGGAACCTGACTCCTGGAGCACCTTGTCTCACACAGTGCACTCGGGGGACTACAGCGTGAAGCACCACCGCGGGCTGGATGTGTACATGCTGACAGCTGAAGCCAAGGAAGGGGAGGCAGCCAGCTTGGAGAGTGACATTCGGCACCTTCAGATGCACATGCAGAGCCACCAGCACATGGTAAGGAAAAGGCTGAGGTGGTAAGAGAGAAGCAGAGGTGACACCTATGAAGGACTTCTCTTTGTAGGCATCCTTTGAGGGTCTGTTTTCCTCAATGTTTTCTCTGGGTGTCATTAGCAAACATCCAGGTGGACACCTGTCTATTTTCTACTCGTTTCAGCACGGGGAGATCTGATCAAGCTGCACTAGGCAGCAAATTTTCTCTCAGAAGAAAATGAGATTTGGGGCTGTGAAATGCTGGCTCTGCTTGGCCTTGGGAGTTCTCTCTACTCCTAACTCCTGCCTTCTCCAATGAGGTTGGGACCTGCTTGTATGGGCAAGGAAACCTCCCTGAAGATGGACTCTTCTTCCAGGGTGTCTAGCAGTCATCAGGTGGGCTCTGGAGCAGGGCTGGCTCTGTGAGGGCTGTGCATGGTGGGTACATCTCTATTCAGATGGAAAGTTTAGGTTCAGAGAGGAGACTGAGGGGGTGGTGTCTGGGAGAGGGGATGGTATCTAGGAGAGGTGATGGAGAAAACAACCATTTCCTCAGCACACTTGGTGTAGGACTCAGAGAATGAGTCTGCCCTGGCCATGTGGTGTGCATGTCCATAGTGGTCCCCTCACTGTGCTTCTCTCAGGCCCCATGGTGGTTGAACTGCAGGAGCCATGGGGCTTTTGAAGGGCATCCTCTCATGGTTTTAAAATAGGTGCCAGAGGGACTCCATTGGGACAGGAAGGTGAAAAAGTGTGACACTTCTGTGCCAGAGGAGAATTGTTGGCTGCGGGCAGTGGGCTGGGGGGATGTTCAGAGATAGGGGCCACCCACACCTGACATGTTAGTTCCAATCTCAACAGCAACTGGTGGCATGAGTGGCAAACCCAGGCTACCTGCGAAATCACTTGCCCTTTCTGTTGAAAGATGCTGAAGCCCAGCCGGCCTGTCCGTCCAGCTCGCTGCTTGTTTGCCTGGTGCAAATGCCAGATGGGTACATTTTGCTTGACAATGAAATCAGAAAAAGCTATGTTTAGACTTTTTCTTTCCAGCACTGTTTCACTTCACATCTAATCTGATTTGAATTTGGAAAGCGGCCCTGTAATTATTTCATTTAGGTTCATTTTGGGTCAGTTAAAAGCCAGTTGGCTTCCTTTGGAGTCGACTCTATTTTTCAAACTATCAGCAGCATGATTTCACCATGAGGATGCTGGGCTGCCAGGGCCTCTCCTTGTGAAAAACTTGCCTGTTCCCAGGCAAGTGTCACTGTTCTCTTTGTGTCTGTCCTGGTTGTGTTGTGCTGTGTTGTCTGTCCATCCTGGCTGGGAACCAGCGGCATGGGCTGCCATGCTCTGCTGCAGGGTTGTAGCCACCAGACAGCTGGCATATTCTTTGAATCCTGGGTTTTTATGCTTGTAAAAAAGAGCTGTCTCCTGCGGGTACCACTGCCCACAGAGCCCTGCATCCTATCCCTGGTGCTGTGTGATGGATGGAGATGCCGTGCTGCCTGCCTTGGGATGCCTCAAACACGGGGAGCTCTGGCATAAGTGACTGCATATATGGGGGCTGGGTAGCGGGGTTATTTTAAATAGGGGATTCCTGGCAAACACCAGAAATACCTTTAATTGTCTGTGATTCAGTGACGGTGCTCATTGTTGGCAAACCCCGGAGCATGGAAAGAAGAGTAAATACAATATCCTTAACATAGCAGTGATGATTTTCACTGCTATTTGTATATGCAATACCCAGAAGTTCCCCTGAGATTCATCAATTAACAAATTTTCCATTTTAATATTCAGGGAGAAAAGCTGACATTTTTGGTATGAAGTTCTGTCTCTGAGAAGTAGTTGTAAACAAGTTTTGCAGGGACCTGGTTAAGTTAGGTTTCTAGGATGCATGAATTTTTTGGAGTATTTTTACAAATAAACACAAAAAACCATAACAGTTCTGAGGTAATTCATTAGAGCTTTGTGTTTGTGGGGAGTCACAGGCACTTACTGGGAAAACAGCGTGACCTCTGAGAGCTTATGGTGCCAAACCCCCAGCCTGCCACAGAAAATCAAGGGAGCTCTGTGGGGTGTGCACAGAAGGGCTGAGGACGCTCGTTAATTTAACAAGTTGGGTTTTCTAAGATGCGAATGTTGACACGCAGCAGCGAGAACGGTTCTTCTTCAGTAAAGATTTGATTGCATCAAGCTATAAAAGCTTCAGGGATCCTTGACAGAGCAGATGCTCTGGAAGGAAAGTGCAGACTGGAGTGGAATTGAGTACGTTGCTACTGGTCCCCGACAATGCAGATATTAATTCTAATAGTATGTCATCATCTTCAATTTTTTATTTCCATTTAGGAAGTAAATTTCAGAGATTTTATTATACATGCAATTCTCAGGAATGGATTGGATGATGAGTTCAGTCCTAGGAGCAGGAGGCAAGTGGCCATGTTTGGACATCCTCAGCCAATTCCCAGCTTTGAAGTAGCTTTTCCACCAATACAGAGAATATCGAGCAGCGCTGTTGAGAACTGGGGAGTGCCTTTGGGCAGGGATCTGAAGTTGCTTTTGGGTGGCATTTGCTCAGGCCCTTTAGGACTTGGCTGGTATATATATGCATTTTTTGGTAGACTGAATTTTGCAGTTTACTGAATTTGAATTTAAGTGCACTCAAGAAATCTGAATACAGCTGCTTGAAGAGCAATTACCAAGATTACAGTTCTTCCCAGTGATGGCAGATGGTATAACGAGGGGATAGAGGGACAAATTTCAGCTTCAGGGTGTTTGGGTTGGCCGTTAGGAAAAACTTGATGGGAGGGTGGTGTGGCATGGGAATAGATTGCCCAGAGAGGTGGTAGGTGCTCCATCGTCAGAAATTTTAATGACTTAGCAAGATGAAGTCATGGGTGACCTGATGTTGCATTGGCGATAGTCCAGCTTCAGGCAGGAGGTTGGACTAGATGACCTCTAGTTACCTTTTCCAACTGGTGTTTCTGTCATTCCATTCATTTCGGTACTACTACATAACAAAACCAACACTTAAAATACCTGCTAGAGTATGTTTGTAACTGTCCTGAGGGACACCCAGCAGAGGTACAGAGGGAAGAGGGAGTCACATCAAATAGGATTAAGTAGATAGAGATTGTGTAGTTGGTGGATACAGTGTAAATGTAAAATAATCTCTTTTTTGTATGTATGTCTTGTTACAGAGTTTGAGTCAGCAGACAGAGCCTGTGCTGGGGGATTCTGGAGACAGCTGTGCTAAAGGAGAAGAGCCAGATGGTCACCTGGCTGATGCCTCTCGGAGCCTAGAAGAAATGGCAAGAGAAGGAAGGCAGAAAGGTCCATCTGATCTCCTTCACCAGGACATCGGGCAGCTCTCAGACCAAACCCACCAGGAGGACAAATGCAACAGCAGGACTTTGGGAACTTTTAATGGTGCACAAAATGACTTGCTGAGCCTGGGGGATGCAAGTGGCCCAGAGTCCTTCTGTGAAAGTAAAAATACAGTGACGTTGTGTAAAAAGGAAGAGGAGGGGCCAACATCTGCTGAAGGCTTTGGGACTGTATCAGATAAGAAGGACTGCACAGCAAGCCTGTGTGCAAGTGTAAACGGTGCTGTAAATCTTCCATCCTGTGGAAATACAAATGAGGAAGCTGGAATGACATCTGTTGGAGTTGGTTTGGATCAAGCCGGCTTGTGCAGTAGAGATAGCCCCCATCAGGAAGCGCAAGCTGCCGAGGACCGTGCAGCTGACGGTGCTGTTACTGTACTTGAAACTGTCGGTGAAGCCTCAGCTTCCTTGGAGGGCGTGGATGTGGCTATGGGCCAGACCGAATGCAGGAACTGTACAGGAGCAGCTGAGGGGGCTGCAGGCCAGCAGCATGTAGAGGATGGGATGCCTGAGGCTGGTGAAAGGAGGACTGCAAACCTAGAAGAGCAATTGCCAGCTAAGGAAGAGTCAGCCAGTGCTGCTCAGCCCTTGCTCGGTGCTTTTAATGGCACCGAGTGTGCAGATGGGGAGGATACAAATGTGGGAGTGGTACTGGCACACAACGGTACAAATGTGGACAGTGGTGCTGGCGATGTCTCTGTTGACCTTTGCAAGACTGGAGATGACAAAAAGACTGGAGTGGACTCAGGCACGGATCAGATAAAGAGTGGCATCTCAGAAAGCCAAGGCAACGCTGCTGTTGCAGCGGGGCAGGATGTCACTGCCAGCACTGAGGCAGCTTTGCCAGCAGTGAATGGAGTGAAAGGTCCCATGTGTGCATCTAAACCTGGTCCTGGTTTGAAAATCCATGACAGCGGGGAGCAAGAAGGGCAGGTGGAAGAAGGTTGTGTGGATGGGAAATCCAGCTCGCTCTCACAGGAAGACAGAGTGGAAACTGATGGCCCTACTGGTAAAGCCGAAAGCGGTGATGTTGGTGGATCTAATCACAGTAGTGCAGAACCTGCGTGTGAACGTGCGGCTGAAGCAATGGAGGGCAGCAGAGCCTGCCAAGGGGAGCCAGCAGGAACTGATACCAGCAGCAGCAGAGATGGAGGAAGCACAGATTCTGCAGATGGAGCTCAGGAAGTTCCTAGCTGTTGCCCTTCTGCTGATCAAACTGTTATCAACGATGAAATGGGTGACAGTTTAAAACCGGACACCACTCAAGAGAGCAAACATGAGCCTGTATCGCTCCCTTCAGACACTGCAAGCACGTGCCTGACAGAAAAAAAGCCTGCACAACCCCAAGCAGAGATATCAGAAAGTGCTTCGGAGCAGGAGGGGCTGAAGGAGGAGGTGAAATCACTGGCTCCCTTGCCCAGAAGAGAGGAACCGGCTCTGAGTCAGGAGGGAGACACTGCAGTGGCACCTCCTGGGCAGGAGGCAGCTCTGCAAGGTAACGACCCTGGATTAGCTCCATGTGCCAAGGGCGCAGACTGCGTGGAGGGTAATTTAATAGGCACACCCTCTGTAATTCATAATGAAGAATCTAAACAAAACCAGGAAGCGGTGGCGGCGGTGGCAGGCTCAGCAGAGCTTGCCCAGCAGCATGGCAGGGTAGCTGCTGGAGCTGACTGGCCTGGGGACCATGCAGGGGATGCAGGCTCTCCGGAGCAGACCCTCTTGCAGCAGGCTGAAGGAGGCAAAGAGGAGCATAACCAGGAGGCTGCTGTGAGTGGCAAGGATGAGGTTTTGTCAGGGGAGCTTCTTGCTTCTGTTGTGAAGCCCTCTGCCTGTGCTCAGGGGGAGCCTGCGGCAGGCAGCAGCAGTATGGATGGTGGGCTGAAAGGGATGGTCCCTGCTGAAGAAGTGTGTGAGCCTGGGGCAGTGGGTGAAGAAGGCACCATGCATGGACCTGCATTGGCAGGCGAGTCACGGGGTGCAGAGAGCAACCCTTGTCTGGATGCAGGGCTGAACGGAGAACATGATCCCAGTCAAACCCAACAGAGAGTCTCCTTGTGCAGCAACACCCCTGAATCGAAGGATGCTTCAGAAATGGGAGCCCCGAGCGACGTCTCTGAGTGTAAGGAAGAGTTAAGGCCGGTGGCAATAACCCCTGTTGTAGCGTATCCAGAAGAGCAGGAGGATATGGAAAGCGTGCTTCCCCGGGCAGCACTTCATCCCATCGCAGAGGAGCCCATGTGTGACAGCGACTCCAGCACCGACACCGTTTGTCCGGCTGTTGAGAGGGATGCTGGTCCTGCTGAGAAAGCAGCTCAGGGGGAGGTCTTGGCTGAGCCTGGTGGAAAGCAAAGCCAAGCCATACCCAAATCACCCTTCTCGCCGTGTTCGTGCCGTTTACATGCTGTTGAGTCACTGGAAAATGTGGGAGTAAAGAGTTTGGTTTCGGCAGATGATGGCTCCTCTCTGGATAAAGTTCCTAAAATGGTAACAAGTTTTGATGTAGTGGTTTTTGCAGCAGAGACACCTTGTTCCTCTGAATTACCAGCTGCAGAAAAAGTGGGGGTTGAGCCCCAGACTGGAGTGGATGTGGGAGCCAGCCTTAATGGAGAAAGGAATTTAACTTCCTTGACAAAGAAGAGGATGGTCAGCCCAGTGTTGCCGCAAACTGAGCCTGTTACAGGTAGGAAAAATCAGTTGGTTTCCTACTTTTAAGTTTTTTCTTTGGAGGTGTGCCTTTAGCATCTTGTCAGTAAAGGAAGGGAAATAAGAGCAGGAGGCCTGCCTTGCTGAGGAGATGCGGGTGTTTGGGGTTTTTTTTTGTGAGGAAGAAGAAATCTGAATTTACAGTTTAAAACTTTCAGTTCAAACACATGTTGCTTGGCTGGCACTGGAGATAAGGATGGGACATCATCGCCTGTGAATTTGTGCAGAAGAATTTCTAGCACGTGAATCCTCCCTGGAGAGGGAATGAATGGGAGGGAGCTCTTTGGATTACTCTATCTTCAAGTTATACACTTCCATGTGGTTTATTTGCTTAGTGCTATTCCTTCGCTTCTCCCTTTTATTTTTGCTAACGTGGAGTCAGAGGGTGCAACAAGGCATTTTCTTTGCTCGGCTGCTTGAAACAGCTGCCGGTGTCCTTCTGAGCGGCGCATAGCCACTTCCTAATTGGCGGCATTAGGTCATTTAAAAAATCCAGTGAGCCCTACCCCCACCGCCTTTTCCGGGCTGCAAAGCTTTTTTGTTGGGCAGAGCAGCCGGTGGTGTTTTCCAGTGCATTGCAGCAGTACTGGAGCTCAGATGAGGAGTTCTGCTCGCTGCCACCGGCCGGGAAGTGGGACGGGCATTCCCCGCGGATGAGCGGTGATGGGAGAAAGCAGTGGGACTTGGGGGACAGCGTTAGTCGTCTGGTGCCTGTGCGACAGGAGCAAATAGAAAACTTCACCAGGTAACTTGTAAAAGGGGAAATAAAGGGACAAGCTGAATGAAAGAGAAATGGCTTTGTTGCTCCAGCTTGGAATGAAATTGTAGGTGAATTTGCTACTGAAGCGTGGGGCTAATCTGATCTTTGTATTCCACCTGTTCAGGCAGCTGTTAAATGGAAGCAGCTGAACTTTTTCAGTTGCCGTTTTCTTCTTTGCTATGAGAAAATGATACAGTGCCTCTTGCTTTCCCAGCATTGAACAGACAAACAAAACATTTAAAGGATTTAAAAAAAAAAAGAAAAACACTGCCACAGTATAAATTGTGAAGTTGTAAAACTATTTCACTGCTTTAATGCTGGGAACTGTTTTTTCAGCCTGAATGCAGACTGGGGTGATGGCAGAGGATTTGTTCTTATATTGGATAGAAGAATAACTGAAGGCAAGGGAAAAGATGGATCTGGGAGGGAGAGGGTGTCAGTGGCGAGTCCAGCAAAACTTTTTTTAGTAGAGTTCAGGAGTTTTAGAAAGTTTATGTGTTGAGAGATAAGCACTAAATATGAGTCAGGAGATCGTTAGTAAATAAGCAGAAAGATTCAAAGGTGGATTAGAAAGCTGTTTTCAGAAAGAAGGTGTTTCGGTGCTGTGGCCGACTGACACTTTCAATGGGACAGGAGTGGCTGGAAGTCAATACTCGGCAGGGCTCCTGTCTTCTGGGAGCCTCCCGCTCTGCCAGCTCTGTCTGTACAGTCCAGGTCTTTATCTCCAGTTGGATTCTTGGAGTTGTGACGTTGTCCAGGCGAGGTTTTAAAAGGAGAAGGGACTAAACGGTCCAGTAAGAGAGTGGCTGAAGTAGGAAAGTAATACTACAGCATCACTCTGTGTTAGGCTATGGAAAGGGGTGGGAGGATGTGATCTTGTCACTGATTTAAAATACATATGGATTTAGGGCTAAAAAGTCTCGGAATACAATGGTCTGGCCTCTCTATAAGGAAGAATTGTTCATTTGCACTGGGACACTGCACAAAGCAGAATTTCAGCTGGAATATCTTCTCTTGAGGAACTTTAGGATTTCTGTGAGGCAAAATGTTAGGAAAACCCGAATAAAATAATAGCTTAAAGCTGAGACAAGCGACTGCTATGAATCCAGGCTCACTATTTGAAATATTTCTGAAATTCACCTCCTATAAAGCAGCATCCAGAACTCTGATATGGCAGTAATTCCAGAGAACAGATTTATTGTTTATTGCTATTGCTGTGCACATTCTTCCTGTTGATGTCTAAGCTTTGGGTGGTGTGTTTTCTGTACTACTTCAGTGGCAGCCTTCAATTCTTTGTGTCATTTCTTTCCAGTGTCAGTGTTGGGGAGTTTTTCCTGCTGTCTGGGTTTGTACAGAGTCTTTTGTAGCCATGCAGGAGTCATCAGAGCTCAGCAGAATGAATCAGATCTTTTTTTTTGTTAGACGACAGTAAAGCCTTCCCAAAGGAAGCGTACGTCACGAGGCTGCTTCTCAGAAACACGTGTGGTCAGTCAGAGGGTTTTATTGTTGTGCTAATTTATCAGAGATGTAACTGGCTGGTAATTGCAGTTTCCATTACTCCAAATCATGGAGCTCTTTATTTTTATTTTTTAGAATTTATATTGTGAAATTGCTCCTGTTTATCTCATTGCCTTTTCTTAGTTCCAGCCTACCCCCAAAGCAGAGACCTCAAAGGGGTAATTGCCTTATCCAGCCAAATATCTAGTGACTGATAACAATATTTAAGGAAGCTGGAAGATTATACTTCCATAAGGCAGTTAACTTGGGGCTCAGAACTGCAGAGTAATTCTTCAAGCACATTATTTGCAAGTCAGGCAGATATAAGCTGGTCATTAAAAAACAGGCAGTTATGATATTAAATTGACACCACAGCAGCCAGGCTGGGTGAGAGAAGAAGAAATGGCATGTGTCTGTCCTGACAAAGCACCTCCAACTAGATGCAGCTTCTTGGCAGAAAGTGAGCCTGGCAAAGTTAGGTTGTATGGTTGGGGTTTGGCATCTGAAATTAATAAATGCTGTAATCACTGCTGCCTAGCTCTTCTCCTGGGAGAAATAGCTGTAGTGTGTCTCTTGTAGATCTCAGCATTTAAAGAAAACATTCATTGCCAGGTAGAATTTTACCAGTCTTCACCTCATTCTCATCAATGGCATTTTCCCTGTGCAAAAGCACTTCCTACCGTTCCTTCTTCTATTAGAGAAGTAGGAGGACCCAGTGACACATCACTGATGATACCACACATGCTATAAGATGCTCTATGCCCAGGAGACCTTCATGATTGCATGTTCATTTGCAGTGTTTCTTAATTAAAGTTTAGGGAAAAATGGTAGAGAATAAAAAGTTGTCCCCTTGAATTTCATCCTGAGGACACATGGTTTCACCTTCCAGTTCTTACCCAGCATGGAGTACCACTTAGACCACTTGCTTCTCCCATCATCTGTGTACATGAGATTTCTTCCTTATGTGTTCTGTCTTTGGACCAAGATCTCAACCATCACATCATTGCTGCAAACCGAAACAGGTTTTGTAGCTACTATGATCTCTGCTTTGCCAACAAATAGGACTTGCAAAAATTTGTAGTGTTACCTCTGAGAGTTTGCCCACAGGCTCATCCAATTGAGACAAAATCATGCCAATTTGACTATGATGCTGTGTTAATCAGTAGAACTTTGCAAATCCAGATCATCCCAAAATCAAGGGCGGATTCGAATGCTAATGGAAAACTATTGGTGATGGTTGTTAACAGCAGTTTTGCCATGAAGATGGGAGGCACCTCTTGCTAAATCCCTGAGCGGGTGAACTCTGCAAATGTGCGTTGCCCTTAAGAAGGAGTTGTCATCCATCCAGTGTTTGTTTTCAGTAGAAATGAGAGAGGGAGGTGGATTAGAGGAGAGTTTAGCCCTAATGCAGCCTCTCTCCATCTGGGTGGCCTTGGTCGAATCACTCCTCTAAAAGCATCCTGTATGTCGTGAGATGGTTAGCTTAGGGTTGAAAGAGGGTTACGGTGTTGACTTCATGCCAGGTAAAGGTACACAGCAGGGAACCCCAGGGGACTGGTGACTCATGAAGTCTTTGCCGGGCAGAGAAAGCGGCTGGGACATGATGTTTGTACCACTGCGGTGGTGACACCATCATGAGAGCATGAGGAAGGGGGAAATCAGCTGGAACTTTGTAAACTCCAGCAGAAAAGGGTTTGCCTTCCTAGGCCAAGGACCAAATCATCATCCTTAAGGCACTGCAGGTGGTCTGAATTTTTGAAGCTTGTGATACTGTTTATCAACACTCAAAATGCTTGTTGAGAGAAGGCAAGGCTGGTTTCTTTCCTTATCTTCAGGTTATGGTAAGAAGAAAGGCAGCAAAAAATGTGGGTTTTTCCAACTAGACAAATGGGAGCCAAAAAAAGACATGGACAAATACACACAGATGTGCTCAGCCTCACCTACAGCTTTTCAGGAGTTTTACCCTGTGCTTGCTGCTGTTTCATAGTTTCCTTCAGTCCCAGACACGATAGTTGTAAAACTAATACCAAGCAAGCAGCAAAGTCGGGAATGAAACCAGATGTTGGGAGTCAAATGGACTTGTTGAAGGGGTTTTGGAGTTGGGTTTTCTTTCCCTTTTTTTACTTTTTTTTTTTTTTTTGAGACTGTTTTGAATAAGCAGAAGAGTGTCAGTAGCGCTGTGAGAAGTTTGTTTTCAAACTGCCTGTGCAAACCCTCTGTTTTTCACAGGGAAGCTGGAAATGAAAACCGAAGACGAGGTGGACTTTCTGAAGGACCGCATCGAGTGCGCAGCCTGCGAGGAAGCGGTGAGTGCCCCTCGCCTTTCGTGCTGTCACCGTGTCCTTTGCTTGTGCTTTTTAAAGAAACACCACAGCTGCTGCAGGCGGCTGCCTAACCTGCTGGTTTCCTGTCTGCCACTTTAGCGAAGCTGAACAGCGTCCATCACCGTGACGTTGTTTCAGCCTTTTAAAAATAGCATGGGTTTTTTTAGCCCCCGTATTTTTCAGCCACTGGGTTAAACCTCATTTATTTGTTCTCGGTTCGTGACATAGAGGTTGAGAGGTTCTCTCAACAAGGTTCCTCGTGAGGCAGGGCTGTAATCAAGGTTTGTATATAATTTGATAGAAGCAATGTCCTGTCTTGTTCTTGGTGTTGGTGATGCTGCGCCTCTGATGTCCCTACATGTGCGTGGTCCTGGAGAGTCCCTCCATCCTGGCTCCAGGGGTTTTTGGTGGAGGGGAGCGTGTCTGCAGCCGGTGTTGGTGCATGCACAGACACCCCAGGTCTGAGTGTATGACTGGCTTGGGAGCGTCAGTGCCTTTGTTGGTGGAAAAATTAGCAATGAGAAGAATACATACAGGAATACAGGGTTTCTCATGTCAGTGAATCCATGTGCAAAAGTCATGCCAGCCATCAGAAATCAGTTGGTATTGTTTTCTATGACTTGTGCTTTGCTGCATTTAAGGACTCTCTATGATTAAAAAAAAAAAAAAAAGAGTGAATATTGGGCTTGACAAGAACAAAATTTTGGTTTAAATTGCCCCTCATATATATGCAGCTTTATCAGGAGCTTGGATTTTTAGTTTTACCTGGATTTCCATTTGCTCCTCTATTTTAAGCTGTTGTTTCTTCTGCCTGAAAAGGAAAGTGTTTTGTAAATGCTAACTCTGTGGCAGCCTGTGTTGGTGCACGTTGGCGTGGAGCAGCTGTGTTTGTGTGCTAGCACACCATTATGGAGCTGTTGAAGAGAAAATATCACGGGGATGAGTTAACGTTGCAGGGTGGAGCACCAAAAAATCTTTGCTCATCCCGCAGCAAAGCTCTTTAGGCGACAGAACAGTCTTGCCAAAATTTGGAATAAAATCAGGTTTATTTTGGTTTTAACAAGTTTAAGGCTTAATTTCTGTAGCTGTTTGCTCTGCGAGTTAGCCCAGGACGAGAGTAAATAGCTTTTTGTACTAAAATTTGTGGTGTCTGATAAGTAAGTCTTTTGTTACTGGAATGCATGAGTGTAAAGATGCCGATGGGTTTTTTTACCAACCCTTTATTAAAGATAATTTTCATGACTAATACTTAGGTGTCTGCTAGTACAGTAAGGTATCTTTAGAAAATGCAAATAAAGGCACTGCCTTTTTCCATCAAACAAGGGAAAAAAGAAACATACTGATTTTGGCTTCCATTTTGCATGCTTTACAGGCATTTTGATTTTTGCGTGTGTGTGTGTGTGTGCTTTCATCTCTTCTTCCTCCCCTTCCCACCCTGTCAAACACCTCTTTAGAAATCTGGCTTTTCTGGTGCAGGAATGGGAGTGCCAGGGGAATGGAAAGTTTGCTGCAGGACTGACAGGGTTTCCTGTTGCTAAGTTCAACAGAATCAAAATAACAACTGCACTATATTAAGGTCATTTTGAAAAAAAGAAAAAGAAAAAAAAAATCAGTGGAAGACTTATAAATAGAGCTTAATTCACACGTGTGGGCTTGGGCAGGGAAACTGGCCGGGGAAAGCCATGGCAAAGTGTGCATCTCCTGCCATGTCCTGTCTCTTTGCTTTATTTAGTGCTGCCATTTTGGGTTTTTTTTTTGTAGCCAGAAGTCTTTTCAGGTGTTCATTGCCTTTCATTACAAAGCCATTTTGTGGTTAGTAAAAGTGGTTATAGTGGTTTTGACCAATCAGACAGATGATAACCTTTCCCTCCTCACCCCTTCCACCTAAGAAAAAGAGAGGAAAGGGATTAAAGAGATTCGGAGTTTAGAAAAAAAACTAAACTACTTTAATGAAAACAATAATAATAATAATAATAGAAAAAAATTTTAAAAAGCAAAGGAAAAAAGTATACAGTGAGGGAGTTGGGACTGTTGAGTTTGTGGAAGAGGAGGCTGAGGGGAGGCCTCATCACTCTCTGCAACTACTTGGAAGGAAATTGTAGAGAGGTTGGTGCTGGTCTCTTCTTATGGGTAATTAGCGACAGAATGAGAGGGAACAGATTCAAGCTGCAGCAGGGTAGGTTTAGGCTGAACATTAGGGAATAATTCTTCACAGAAAGAGTGGTCAGTCACTGGAATTGGCTGCCCAGGGAGGTGGTGGGGTCGCCATCCCTGACTGTGTTGAAGAATAGATTAGATGTGGTGTTGGGGGATATGGCAAGGAAAGAACTTTGTAGAGTAGGGCTGTTGGTTGGACTCAATGATCCCAAGGGTCGCTTCCAACCAAAATGATTCTATGATTCTGTGATGATCACATCACCAGCAGCATCAGGAGAAGTCCCAGAGTGGACTTGGTGACCAATAGGAGCTGGATTACGGAAATGAAGTCAGGAGTGCTTGGATCAGGATCAAAGGCAGACGAACACAGCGTCCTCCTCGGACATCAGCTGTTGAAGGAAGAGAGTTGACTCTTTGATCCCTCACCTTTTATACTGAGCAGGATGCAGAGGGGATGGAACACCCCAGTTGATCAAGTTTGGGTCATCTGTCCTGTCCACTTCTCCCTACAGCTGTGACCCCTCTAACGCTTTTCTGCTTCCGACCCTCCAACGGGGCAAATAATAAAATTACTGCCCTTGATTGTTCTAGCACTAAGTATAAGCAAGGGCCTCTCTGCACGACACTCCTTGGTGTGATCAGGTCTTATCACTGTGAGAGAGAACAATTTTCAGAACAATATGCTGTTAATTTCAGGCTTCAGTTAGTTAGGAGAGGTCCGGCTAAAAAAGTAAAATTACTGAGCAAGTAATTGGTTTGTTTTACCTCAAACAAGGACAGTGGTTTTCTTCACTTGGTGCAAATAGAAATGTTGCTTGCATCTGGTCAGGTATTTAGCAGTCTCACCCCTGCCATCAGCAACTTGGGACCATGGGGTCAGCATTAACTCCTGTTTCATGGGTGAGAATTTTGCACTATGTTATTCATAAATATGCAAAGTGGAAAGCTGTTTGTGTGCACAGACTATGACAAAAAATAATAAAGTTTTGGAGCCTAAAAAGTGCAACTTCTTGAATAGTGCAGTGAGGCTGAATTGACAGAAAGCTTGAGCACACTTGAAAAGAGAAAGGGGAAAATTCCTTCTCGTGACTTGGTTTCTAAAGACTGAGAAACTAGCTGGGTTCCTGATGCCCTATTATATGTGTAAGATTGCATGTGCTTGCCCCTCTGGTTGTTTCAGAAGACTTTGCCTGAGAGAGGCTCTTGTGCATGTCATGGAAAAGCTGGAGCTGAAAAATGTTTAGGAAAATAATGGTTTTGTAGGGTTGTAAGCACTGAAAAGAAAGTGATGGAAAAATGGTTTTTCCAATTAAAATGGGTTTTTTAAGTAATTGTTTCTTACATCTCTAGCATGCTTTCTCAGAGGTTGTATTTGTTCAGCTACAGGAATTCTGCAACCATAATTTCCCAAACTCCTTTTATGTAGGGCAGTGGGTGCTGAAGACTCCTTTGGTTCTTATCTTCCTGCTTTGTTTGGGGATCTTCAGTAGAGCTGGGGCAATAACTTGATGTGATCTATTAAAATTAAACTTTAGCATTATTTTTTTTTAATTTAATAACTGTAGATTCTTAACTCTGATGAGAAATCTGGTTTGGCTTCTGCATGCTGTGATGTTAAAATAATGTAGACATGGTGCTTGGTGGTTCCGGCATTATGAAAGTAAAGCGACAGTTTGAAGTGAACTGTACCCTGACACACTTCTCTGCTTGTGTTGATCCCAGAAATGGGTGATGATTCATTATTTGCCGAATCTTTGTCTTCATGTGGCAGGATCGATAAGGGTGCGCTGCTGGATTCATCCAACAGCTTCGGTTGTCTGAGCCTGAGACTGTTGAGACAAACTGTAGCTGGCTGACCCCAGAAACAGGGGTCACTGGGAAATAGCCGTCTCACCCTATTTATTAATTTCATTAGTTAGTTCCTATTGAATTTAATGCATCCTACCTTTACTACATGAATTAGTTTTTAATTCATGTCTGTGTTTTCAGAACTTGCAGCCTGCCAGATAAATGTGGCATTTCTAAATAGCTCCACAGAGAATGAAGCTGGAAAAAGATTTGGGCTTTCGTTTCTCCACTGACCCAAGTAATGGGGTAACGTGTGATAAATCAGCAAGGTCACTTTCTGGGGAAAAACTGCCATATTTTCAGTCATGATTTGAAAGATGGAAGTATGTTTACTTGGATGACATCAGGTTGGGAGGGGCTGAAGGCACTTGGGAGAACAGGGTCAGGGTTCAGAATGACCTTGAGAAATTGGAGAGTACATCCAGATGAGAGATAAAAGCAGCCACAGAGTGCTTCGTTTGCAAGGAAGAAATCAAAACGCCCATTTGCTAAGTCAGGTTTAAGCTGGGAGAGGGATGAGTAGAAAAAGACTGCAGATTTTTAGTGGGCCACAGATGAATCATCAGCGAGAGATTATTGCAAAAGACACAAGTCTTGTTTTGGGTTTTATGGAAGGAGTGTCCTCCGCACGGTGCAGGAGGTGACAGTGGTGCGTGGCACTGCAGAGGCATCATCAATGTCATCGAATCCAGTTTTTGGGTGCCCTGCTCCGAAGAGGACGCGGGCGTGCTGGAAAGTGTCCAGAAGGAAACAACAAGAGGAGATTAAGAAACGCGAGAAGAGGTTGAAGGAATTAAATTTATTCAGTGCAACAAAAAGAAAACCATTGTGCAATCTAGCCCTCTGCCAACATGTAATAGTGGTTATTAAAGTCCCAGATTTCCATGGCAGCTTAATTTACTGATTTGCTAATTTGCCAGGATGATTTAGGCTGGATGTTGAGAAAACATCCTGTTATCATCATGACACTGTTGCAAGACCACCTAGGGAGGCTAGGAAACCTCCTTCCTTGGGAGTTGTTACAGATAAGAGAGATGATGCTCTGCTGGGACAGAGCCCCAGCTCTGTTGTTGCCCATTGGGTTTTATTTGTAGTCTCCCACCTTTGTGCTTTGAACAGGTAAAAGAGGAAGGAGCAGCTTGGCCAGAATCCAGCAGAGTGCTCAAAGAAGGGGTCAGGGATGGCAGGACCGTAGGAGATGCAGGTGGGAAGAAGGGACGGGCTGGACTGAGTAGTAAATGGCTTGTGGGAGAGAGACCCAGACAACATTGAGATGGGTATTGGGGTAGACAGTAGGTGTGAAGGATTTTTTCCAACCCTCATGCTGTAGTCCTCCGTGTTTCTCTTCCCTGGAGTCAGCAGATAAGTAGATAAAATTGCAGCCAAGGTGTACACTGTCACCTTCCCCTCTGGTTCCTGGTCCATAGAAGGAGAGCCTGATGCTGGTTTGTTGGTCAAGTCGAGTATATAAATGCTTCATAACTCAAATCTGCTGAACCTTGTCTGTGACCTAAGGCAAGGGGTTCTTATAGTTCTCCAGCTCTGGTTTATTATCTTGGGAAATAACTTTAAACAGCTGCTCACCTTGAAGACTTCCCAAAATTCAGGTTACCTGTGTGCACTGAAGTCTGTTTGCTCCATGTGTTCATATGTACGTACTTGGGATGGTAGTTGTAGGTCCCTGTTTTCCAAAGGGCCTACAGAACGGCATGGGAAGCTTACCAACGGCATGGGGCATTTCAGAGCAAGTGGCTGAAGTGTTAGAAACAAATCAGAATGGGGTCTGGCGGTGGAAAGTGCAGCCGTAACAATAGGCTCCATCCTCGCCCTGCCTCTTTCAAATCACTTGTGCAACTCTCTCTTTGTAAATGTTGTCCTGTAACTAGTGTAAACATAGGAAAACCCAGCAGTTCATTGATACTTACTACCTTAGAGAAAAACTTATTAATACAAGAAAAAGGTTTTTAATTGTTACTAGACATTTGTTCAGAGGTTTTGTGAGGTGCTATGGACTGGTGTTTCAGTTCTCTTGCCATCCTACACTCACCACTGTCCTCTGTGACAGGTATTCTTAAGTATAGCTTTTCAGGATTTGGGAAAGCTTTTTGGGACAATGTGTGTCAAATCCAGGAAGGCTGCTGAAAGGTGAGCTATAACGAGCAGTGACCTCAGCAGCTGCAGCCACAGCCACTGATGGGAACCACGGTTCCTCCTTAGTTGTGGCAGCAACAGGGGAGGTCATGCTGTGAATGGGGCAGGTTCAAAAGTGAGATGAGACCTGGGCAAAGCTTTCATTCTGGATTCAGAGTAGTGTCTGTCATTTGGAGAGCTTTGTGCTATAACCATTCAGAATCACAGAATCTTCGTGGTTGGAAGAGACCTTTGAGATCAGAGTCCAACCATGAACAAACAATAAAAAAACCCAGAACCCCACCCACACCCAAAAAACCCCCACCACAACAACCACCACCACCACACCCAACAATCTCAGCCACTAGAGCGTGCCCTGAAGTGCCACATTTACACGTTTCTCAAATACCTCCAGGGATGGTGACTCAACGTCCTCCCTAGGCAGGCTCTGACCAGTGCCTGACCACTCTTTCAGTAAAGTAATTCTTCCTAATATCTAATCTAAATCTCGCCTGTTGCAACTTCATACCATTTCCCCTGGCCTTGTCGGCATTCACGTAGGAGAAGAGGCCAACACCCACCTCTCTACAACCTCCTTTCAGGTGATTATAGAGGGCAATGAGGTCTCCCTTCACCTCCTCTTCTCCAAACTAAACATGCCCAGTTCCTTCAGCCTCTCCTCAAAGGACTTGCTCTCATACATGTGGGGAACAGCTTCCTTCCCACTTTTTACTCTGATGGAAGAGCCATAACTGAGATACAGCATTTAGATGGTGACGTTAAACAGGTTGAGACTGTAGGAGTGAGAGTAAAAACTTTGAAGAGTGGAAATAGTTAATTCTTTGAGTAAGTTACTGTAGGAAGGTGTGAGTTCTCTGTTGCTTCAGGTGTTTCCATCTGGGAGCTCTAAATAAACTGCCAAACCAGTGCTAGTACTGCTGCAGGGTTACATTGCCTGGGCTGTGTTATACTGGAGGTTTGTATAGATTTGGTGTTTGCATGAATTGTCTGTTTTTTAAGAGCTGCATTAGAAGGTGAAACCTTGCAGTGTGGTATGAGAGCCCTCAGAGAGGGGACATCTATCTGAGAAACGAGCAGGGCTTTTGGGTTTTGATGAAGATTAACAGGCTCCAGCAGTATCCAGGCATGGCATTTCTGACTTAATCATCCAGCAAGGGATGACCAGAATGGAGTGAGTAAGAAGAAAAAAGTAAAGGATAAAGGAGCGAGAGTTGTGTGTGGAGCTAGAGTGCAGATTAGAAAGAATTCTCCTCTTAAGTGTTTCCATTCATGCAGTGTGAATCGTTACGAAAACGTATTTGGCATTTTACCCAGTACTGTTAAAACTCTTTCCATGGAAACATGGAAACAAAATGCATTTAGCCTCTCAGTAGTTGCACAGATTCCCCTTTCTGTTATCATTCTCAGCCTTCTATTTTCCCCTCACCCTTTTTAGGTGGTCCATCTTCCCTTTTTTTATACCATTTTCATGCAGAGGTGGAAGTCTCGGATGTTTTTTCCTCCAGTATCTCTGCTGTTAGTTCTTGGTGTCATGTGCACATCCTGGTATGGCCCGAAGTGACTCAACTGTGTTGCAGAATGTTTCTGGGATAAAACTGCTATTTAAAACATCAGATGAGGTAAAAGCTTGGTTGATAACTGAATGTTTGCCTTTCCACGCAGCATCCTTGCTCGCCCTCTGGCTTTGTCAGGGACATGTCTCCAGATGCCTGGTCTGTGCTGTGCAGAGAACAGTCGTTTGGGGATGATGGAGAGGGCTTCAAAGCTTGGGACTGCGCAACAAGAATAGATGGTGAGCGTGCAGTGGCTGCTTAAAATATCTTAGTCTATACAGAAAGACTGAGAGATTTGGTATCCAGGCATATGGGATCTGAAATAAAAGCCCCTGACTGGTAAGGAAGGCAGTGGGTTTGGCTGAGCAGAGGCAGCTGGTAAGTCAGAATTAAAAACCCCAGGGACAAGGCAGTGCGTTGGTATTGTGTTTGGCTGTGGTCAGACGTAGCTGTCCTTACTGTCATGGTAGGAAATTCATCAAAGCTTTCAAGGAAAGGGAACTTTGAGGTTTGGTAGAAGACTTGTATTAGTGATCAGTCACACCGAAGCAGAGGTGATGATTCCAAATGCAGCTCCTGGAAAAGGTGAGGACAGTAGAGACTTTTTTTGTGGGCACCCTAGAGCAGGTATAGATGTAAGGGGTGAGGAGAGAGTTTCTTCTCACTGCCGCTTGCCTCCTTCCATTGCCAGTTTGTTGTTTTTACTCCTGTGGTCTGTGTTTTGGACTTATGCTTTGGAATAACCGCAGCATGGAGGCTGTAACAAGAATGTGACAGAATTTTGCAATGGTTTCATAAAATATACTTGATCAGCTGTATAGGAATTAGCAGATGGGAGCAAATTCTAAACCAGGCTTTCTTTTGCACTTGGTCTCTCATAGCTAACAAGGTTCTTCTCCTTCCACCTTCTCTTTCTGCTTCACTTCTGCATTAAATTTGTGCCTAAATGAGCATGTGTTTGATGTAGCTAACTTTTTGATTTTCTCTGAAGCAGTGGTGAACTTAGCTGCTCCCTCCCTTCTTGCTTACTGTGTTTATTGTCTTGGTGCCAGCAATGTACTCAGCAAAAACGAAGGCGTTAGCTGTGCCCAAGAGGCTAATCCAAAAGATTTCTGGGTTATCCCCTTTGCTTTCTCTTCTGTTTGTGTAGTTTGAAGCAGAGGAATTGTTGCTAGCCGTCTTTAACCTGAGTTAAGCTGCTTTCCTTTCACATCTGAAGAAGGTCCGGTGCTTGGCTTATGGTTTCCTCAGCCTGGTTAGATATTGCTTCTCCCTAAAGACCATGCCTTGGTGTATATACCCTGATACCATTGCAGCCATCATAATAGCAGTTTCACCTTATTTATGCACTAGTTATCTGAGGAGCATATTCTTCCCTGCAGGAAGCACAGCACCTTTTTCAAACGCCTTGTGCCTCCCTGTCCCCAAGCACTTCTAAGTCCCATGGTGCTGGGTCTGCCCGTCTCATTTACCAACTGAGTGTGTTCTGACTTCTTAGATGTTGTCCTTCCAGCTGGTGAGATAAGAGGCAGGAACGTGAAGCCTCACCCTTGCTAACTCATTAGTCTGAGCCCTGGTACTGAGCCTGCTTAGTGTCAAGTGACTTGTTTTTCTTCTGTCTGAGACTGTACTTACCTCCATAAATCACAAGTAGATCATAATCCTGACTTGACACTGAACTTTTGCTTGGTTTCTTAACACAGCTGGACGCATTAAATGCCTAAAAGTGGTTGGGTGGGATATGATTTCCAAAATACACATTTTCAAAGGCTGGAGATGCAGTTCTCTGAAACATTGATTTCAATGTGAGATCTTGTGCTTGAGAGAACATAGAAATCTCTTCTGCCCCTCCAAAATACTACATTGCAGATTGCCGTGATTCTTCCAGTGGCAGGGATGGGCTGGTAAAATCTGCTGAGAATAAAGAAGTGTTTCTTGGTGTTTTGTTCCACTGTTATTTTTAACTCACTGACTGTAACAAAGTGAGGAAATACATAAGGAACACTTACCCTCTTGCCCAGGAGGAGGTGGACAAGTCTTAGCTTCAGATGCCTTCATGTGAGAGGTGAAAAAAGAGCAGTAATGTACTTTTTTCAGCCTTATAAAAGGAGAAGGAGGGTTGCTTACACTATTTCCAAATAATTCCTACCCGCAGATGCCCAAAGGGAGGTATTGTCTGTAAAAATTGGGGCTCCACAATATTAGAAGGGAAGGGAGGGAAGAAAGAGAGTCCTTTGCTCCCAATGGCATGGGCTGAAATGGGGAGGGATAGGGGTTTTTTGTTCATATCTGGATATTTGGGGGACAGCATTAGATTTGCTTGTCCAGGCTTGTTTATTACTTGTTTTCTGTCTTTGGGGAAGCTGAGGTTTACTCTGTATGCTGTAAACGATGCAAAAGGCACCCAGATGAGTGTAGATGAATCCTCTGTCTTTGTTATAAATGTAAGTATATAGACTAAATAAATAACTTCTTTCTGGGCTTAAAATCCTTACACTGCACCAGACAACAAAAATTTGCGTCTTGGAGTAGCTCCTAGAATTCTTCAATGCTGAAATATCTCCTCCGCTGCGAACCTGGGGCTCTTCCTCCTCTAGATAAGTGCTTTCTGTTTAAACTGGCTTTTCTTGCAACCGTCCTTTTTGGCAAGGATTGGCACAATTCAGTTAATACTGGCGGGGACACTGGGAGTGCATGGCAGGAAAAAAAAGAAGTTTAGAAGGTAAGACTAAACAAGTCCTCTCTGTTAAAAGGAGCAAAGGGGAAAAAAGAAACAATCTGGGCTCAGAACATTGCTTTTATCTGCCTCTCGACAGTTTGAGTATGCACCAAAAATGATTTTTAGCACACTTTAAAAGCTTTATAAGTTGTTTTCTTCTCTTTCAAGAAAACAGGATTTATATAGAAATATATTGTTTCAAGTAGCAGCTGAATATAGGATTTACAAGTTTAAATATAGGATATTTTGGTTGAATGTATACATATATATATTTTATATATTTTTTTTATTTTTTGTTTTATGTAAGCATTAGTCTCCCAAGAAAAGTACATTCTGTTTTTATGGATGTCTTACTGTGAACAAAACGTGTTCCCTTATCTGGTAAGTAGTGCTGTCTGGCACATCCAACACCTTTTGGCAGGTTGGCTCTTATAATATATTGAATGTTATCTTTTGCGGAGGATGCTGACAGATGTCTGCATCCCGGCACTGAAATAGTGAGGGGGCGGCAAGAGAAACCTGGGGGGTTTATTGCAGAGCTCTGCTGGACGTGGAAGGGGGAGCCAGGGAGAGGGAGATTTAGCTCACTTGTGCGGGGCGGAAAGCAGGTATGGAAGAGGGTATTTTAAGCCAGTATTTAGATGAATGAATGAGATAATGTAGGTGCCCAACTGCGAGCTCCATTTCCTTTATTTCTCACCTGGGGCTGGTGAGAAAGACCAGGCTTGGGGGATATTCAGACTTATTTTCCTCCCAGGGTAGGGGAGGGAGTGGGGCGCTGACTGCAGCCACTCTAAGAGACCAAAGTAAGGGAAGGAGACCAACTAATATTTTCTTCCAGTCTTACCGACTGACCTAGCCAAAATAAGCATAAAATAACAACAGCTGTTGAAAAAAGTCTAAATTGTGTGCCTGTACCAACAGATGTTTCCATAAGCCATTGACTTTTAGGTTGTCCCGCCTTAAATGAATGCATTCTATATGTATTCTATAAATACGGTACGGGGGTGAAAAGGGTCAGAAGGATAAAATATATCTAGGAGAGATTTCTGTACTTAGGAGAACTTTATAAGCTGTCAGTGAAGCTGTAAACAAAGCTGCACCAAAATATATAGTGGCTTTTAGTTTAAATTGTGTCTTTTTTCTTGTTACTGGCTGCTGGGGTTAACAAAGAAAATATTTTTCTTTCAATAGCTTTCAGATCTTTTGCTGGGTATTTTTTCTTACGCGTCTGCATTAAATAAGCCCATTTAACAAAACCTGATCCTCTTATAAACATGGAATAATGACAGTATCCCACATATGGGTTTCATTAATTTTTGCATGTTTTGAAGTTGCCTTTTTTCTCCGAAAGGCGAACTTCAGAAACAGCAGAGATTAATGCTGCATAATAGCCAGAATGACCAGCCGAGCAGTCAGCAATTCTAACTTGGGATAGAAGGGGTTTCTAGTTAAATTATTTAACCATTACATAATGAAAAGGGTATTTTTTTTTTCCATGCAGAATGATGCTGCGTTATCTGTACTCCTCCCCCAGTTGCTGTTACTGGTTTGCTTTGATTGAACTGGCATCAGTTCCGCTGATTATCTGCAAGCTTTCTTGCTTCAGAGTCTTGTAAACGTTTTGGATTTTAGAACCGAGAGAGAGCACCAGAACGTTCCTCCCCTTCCCCCCTCCTTCCTCTTAAGAAAACAAAACCAGCCCTTTCCTTGCAGTCACTGCCGAGAAATTTCCAATGCTCCATTTTTCTTCTCTGCAACAGGGGCACCTTTGCAGCTTCTGGAATAGCCTGAATTGGTAGGATAACTCAGGGAAATTGCAAGGCTCACAGATGTAATAGATGCTGGATGTGGACATTTTTGGTCCCAGTTATCGTTGTCCACTGGCTTAAGTTTATTTATCTATTGATTAAAGCTGTTTAATGTGTGGAAGTGCAACAGCTGTAGCAGGTGGGCAATTAGAGAGGGGAGCACAAACCCTCTCTTGACTAAAGTTTTCCTAAAACCACCTGTACTGACCCAAATTTCCCAGTGTTTGCAGGGACATTCCCTATCTTTAACTTTGTGGAGAGGAATAGGAGCCAGAGTTTGGAACCATTATTCCAACAAATCTTACTGTAAATGGGTATTTGAAAAGCTGGCAGAAGAGGTGTAGCATTTGTTAGTTTATAACCTTGGAAATAAATATTTTGTTATTTTCCTGGAGCGGTGTCAACAGTTGAGAAAATTCCTCACTAGTGAAGATGCTTCCACATACCTGGCCGTAAATTATACATACGGGTTATGTCCTGAAATTCTTTCAGGAATATTTCCTAAAACTGGGGTAAAGATAACATATTTAGCATGTATTGGTATAGCAGTCCTTAATGATGGCTTTGTGGAGTCGATGAGTCCTTACCCTTGCATACGTGTCTTTAGATGGGAGAGATAAAAGTGGGGTAAAAATTGGTAAAAACAGGTTTTTTCTACAGGGTCAACATTCTTTCCTGGGCTCTGGAGCTGTAAAGACATGTTTGTTTAGTATTCTTTACAGAGGACTACCAGGGAAACGGATAAAACAGTGAGCAAATGAATACTCATATGGTCCTACAGCAGACCTCCCAGGCAGGAGCTGGAATCCAAATGCCTCCTCTCAAAGTTTGCATTGGATTTTATTTCAAGTTTCCAAGTGCATGTAGAGAGGGCATGAAAATATTGGTTGGGTGGGAGTGTAGGTAGGAGGGTGAGCTGGAGTGTCTGTTATTGCTGGGGAGAGGGGGGCTTGGCTGCACTCAGAGCATCTCAGTTACCCGTCGGTCTGAGATCCTCCTTGCCACAAAGCAAACAGAAAAATAGGAAAGGCGAAACAAATACCCCAGTTTCTTCAATCCCCTGCCTTCGTTAGCAGCCAAGCGAAAAATAGACCTGGAAATATGGGTGCCTTTGTATGGTGCTCTGCTTTCCCACCACTGCCCCTCCCAGATTTTCAAGTTACAAGATGAAAGAAGAGATAACTTTTCCCTTTTGACAGGGCCAGGACAATACATGATCGTGTGGGCTTCCCAAGGGCTGAGCCTTAGGGACTTCCATTAAAAAGGGAAAGAATTAAAAAAAAAAAAGGAAGCTGAATCATTTTCTGGCATGATTTATTTGAGTGACCCCTCTCAATTTCAATGGGATTACAGTGACTGAAACTCGGAGGCATAAAAGAATGGTAAAAGTTGAATAATTTCCTCCGCTCAAGATGTGTCATTTTTATATTGTCTATTAATTTTACTCACTGATACCATACGTCATTTTTGTTGGCCTTTGTCCGCCAATTCATCTCTGTAATCTGCTATCCTGTCTCAGTTTTTAGCTAAAGACGTTAAGTCCTGTAGATAGAAGCACTCACTGGGCGTATCCCGGAACCTATCTCCTGTTATGACAAAGCATTCCGGGGCAGCCCCAGAGATGTCAGTGCTCCTGTGCTGCATCTGCAGCAACAGTTTCTAGATGAGATTTCAGAAGACAAGGTAATTTTTCCTGCAACCTGCAAAGGCGTGGTGGTCTGTTTTCCTGCATAAAAAGTCATCCAAATGTTTAACTTTGCAAAATCATAGAATGGTTAGAGTTGGAACGGACCTTAAAGATCATAGAGATCCAACCCCCCTGCCCTGGGCAGGGACACCTCCCAATAGAGCAGGTTGCTCAAAGTCCCATCTAGCCTGGCCATGCCTTGAACCATAAGGCTTTACTCTTTCTGGAATTTGTTATTATGGGAAAATGGAACATATGTTTTTATTTGTGTAAATCAATACTTTCTTGTATCCTGTATCTATCCCAGTCATGTCAGACATGCTTTTTGGTTATGTGTTGTATAAAAATGACAGGTAATGAAACATCCCCTTCCTTGCATTTGGGACAAATGTAATAATCTCTGATTTAAATCACTGCAGGATGAGTTACTGGACATTGCTTGTTTGGGTTTAGTGTGGATTGAGCAGGCCTTCACATATTTAGTGGATACGCCGTGCAAACCAATTTGGAATGGTTTGCATGTTTACGGTGGTTCGAAAACTCCTATAAATACAATCCACTGTTTTAAGTGCTTTTATTTATATCATTATCTTTCCAGATCCCAGAAACTGTAATCCTGCTTTTAGAGTAGGAGGCATGAATCACCGTAATTAGCAAAGATTATTGCTCGTTGTGTGCCTGTAAAATCTGTACCTTCATTAGCAGCAACTGAAAAACATGAAGGGCGATGTAAGATAAACCACCACAGCCAGCCTTAGCGCTGGATGAGCATCCTTTCTGATGACCCCTTTCAGCAGCAGCTACTGCCTGCACCGAGTCGGCTGTGACACCTATATGTTTTGTCCCATCCAGATGTCTTGGACCCCAATATTTTTTGCATTTTACCTGTGTGTAATTAGACCCCACGCCCTGATGGGAAGTGCCAGAGTGCAGGAGCAGCTGGTGTCCCGGAGGACACAGGAGACATGCAGCTCAGGTTGCTTCTGGGAGGCTGCTTTGCTTTTATGGGTCATAGGTGTTCCTTGACAGCCCGTTTTGGGGATTGTTCCCACTTTGTCCACTCAAGGTTTCCTTACCCCACTTTCAGGATGCTGGAATTCACAGAGTGAAACACCGTGTCCGGTGTTTGACAGCAAGTATTTCTCTTGACTCCCTTAACATGCTGAATAAATATCTGTGGCGTGGTCCAAGATCCCACAGCACTTCAGCCAGCCAGACATCTCGATTTGCAGTTATTTTTGGTAAAGGCAGAACTAGATGTTGCAAACTGATGTAAAGTCAGCTGAGGGGTTGCTAATCTCTTGCGTGGGATGTGTTTCTCTTGCAGCCATTTGGGAGCAGTGGGATGGGCAGTTAACTTCCTCTGGAAGGATGTTCAGGCATGCTCTGTGGCACACCAAAGCTTCAGCATTTTTCCGAAGGTTATTTGGACAATAGAAATTCCTGAGAAACATACACTGAGTCTCTGAGAAATATTAGAAAATGGGAGGTCAGGAAATGGCTGAAGGTCTCTCAAGGTGTTTTTGTATTTTCTCAAAACACATGCTCCGTGTATCCATATGGCTGACAGCTCTCCTAGCCCTCCTCATTCCTCCTTCGTGGTTCTTCAGCTGTTTATTAGATGGTTATGTCTCTGAGCTCTAACGCAGGCTGCAGCTGTATGGTGGTTTGGTTGGATATAAAATTCAGCTTGGTCGTGTTGTCCCAAAGCACAGTATCGCTCTGCGAGGACGTGCCTCTCTCCAGACCTTTGCAGAAAGATCTGACTGCTGTAAATAGGGAAGTTTTAAGAGAGTTAGTGCTGCCCAGGCTGGAGAGTAAAACTTGTGTTGGTACTGTTGGGCAATTTGCCCCAGGGGTTGAGTTGGTTAATCTTGAGGTGGTTTAGGACCGGGATTGTGAAGCTTTTTTTCCCCGCATCACTGGTCTTCCCCATTACAGCAGCACAGTGCCTGCCACAGCTGGGATGCCTGTGACATCCGGTCACAGGGGACTATCCACATCCTTCTTTGTGACTCCTTTCTTTAGGGACATCCAAAATCATGACCACCCCTTTAGGGCCACCCCATGAAGGTGGATGCTGCTTGGTAGGATGCTGGCAGGTTGTGCCATGGCCCAGAGGGATGTGGCCCTGGACCAAAGTGCCACCACAGGGATGCGGATAAACGGGCAGGCAGAGTGGGAGCGGGTCAGTCACAAGAATCCTCTCGGTCTTGCAACGCTCCTGCAAAAACGAGAGATGTGTTATCTGGCATCCAGGGCTCTTCACCCAGGTCTGCAGCACGAGTGAGCGTTCAGCAACTGCCTGGTCTTCTCTAAAATCCATGGTGGAGCATCCGTCTCTGTCTCCTCTCGTGTGGGTGCTGACCTGCCTCCCAGCAGACATGATGGATGTGCGATCCCTTCCAGATTGGACGCGCTCCTCTCACAGGCTTTTTGCAGTCTTAGAGTGCCGATTTCCTTTCCCTTATTTAGTTTTAGAAAAAAAAAGGGGGTTGTTTTGTCTATCTCTGCAAGTGCCAGAAACGGAAAATTTTTCAAACCGGTTCCAAAAAGCCGATTTCTTTTAAGAAAAGAGCAATTGGAATTGTAATTCTTCTCTCTTGCTGACGAATTTATTATCTCCTGTGCCCAAAAGTGGGTTTCAGCTTGCTTAAAGGAGTGAGAATTTTTTCTTTTCATCTGCTGCTCCATTAGTTCGTATCAGAGCCACAGTTAAAAGTTAATACGCCTGAGTATTTCTGCAGATTGCATCATTTTCCGTGTTTCATAACGATATGGCAAAAGTAATTTGAAACAGATAACAATAGTGCTGTCTGTTTCAGAATAACCATGATTTCCTTGTCATTAAGAGGTCTGTTAGCGGGTAGAGGAGGAGGAGTTTTATCTGGATGAGTTACAGATCATATGGTGCGATCGAGTGCCTTTCCCCCCCCCTCCCCTCCTTTTCCTTCCCTTGAAATCCGCAGCGCTGGACTTTGGTTTGGATATGAAATGATTGGATGGTTTCAAACTCCTGTCTGCACAAAGCGGCTCAGCGCTTCCAGATGTTTTCAATAAGGAGCCCAGAACTGTCGCATCAGCAGCCGGTGGCCAGGGCTGCTGCTCGCCTCTCTGCTCCATTTTGAGCAACTGGTGGGAAAAAAACCCTACTTCTTGGAGTAGGTTTTGGGGTGGTTTTTTTTGCTTTTATGTTTTTTTTTCATGTAATCTTAATCCTCTGATTGTCTGGGTGTTGTTGCTTGAGCATAAATAGCTATAGACTGTATAGACACACGTATGGCGTTCAAGGGGCTGCCCTAAAGAGATGGACAAAGGAGACTGGAAACCTTTGTTCTGCTTCGTCCGGGCTGAGTCTGTCTCTGTGTCTGCTCGGCTGCCTGCATGTATGTCAGGTTGGGAGCAAGGCAGGATTTCTAGCTCCAAACAATGCAGCAAAAGCCCCACCTAATGTGGGAAAAGAGTGATGATCTCCCAGGGAGGGGGGGAGTTTGTCTGGCGCATTATTTTTTATTTGTTTATATTACATTACTTTCCGCCCCCCTCGTCCCCTTCAGCAGTGAAGTCTGGAAATGAAGATGAGATGGACTGTGGGTGTCTGTAGTCGTCATTGGCCTCCTGATCTTGGCTGTAAGTCAGGAACATTAACCACAGGAAAACTCTTGGAACAAATTGGGGATTTGCAAGCTTAAATCTGAAAAGAAAAAGAGAAGGGAGGAAGGGGCAATATATTTTTTGTGGGTTTATTTGTTTATTTGTGTTGATTATTTCCCTCTGTGGCTGAAGGTGTAGAGAAGTCCAGAGGGATCAGTTAGCAATCTATACTAGATCAAGACACATAAGGAGGAATGCAGGAGGAGGAAGGTAGGTCATCATCTTGGTTCACAAGTAGGACATGGACAGAGTCCTGGGACATGTCCTGTGGCCTGGGACATGTCCTGTGGCCAGAGTCACCCTGCCTGTGCTTTCCATCGTAACTTTCTGTTCCTTCCTGCCCCATGAAGACACATGTTGGGTTACTTGTGGCTTTTGGCTGTAACAAGATGCTTGTGCACAGCTCGGAAAAATTGGCTTCCTTTTTAACTTCCCGCGATGAAGGCTGCGTGTCCCCCAGCCTGTCTCCCACCTCCTTTGGTTAGAGATGTTTCTCATTTATCTTTGTGTGTAGGAAACGGGAGATAATGTGAGCCACAAAAATCTGGGTGTTGATGCAGCCACAAGTCAGACCTCGCTTGCATCTCTGTGGAAGATGCGCTGCCGCGGTTCGCAGCCATGCTCACATGGTGGTCTTCTCTGCCAGGTGGGCATCGCTTGAGCCCTGCAGCTGGGCATCCCTTTCTGGGTGCCAGAGGGGCTCTGCAGCTCTGAGGTGAAGTGCTTTAAGTGGGGTGCCCAGACAGAGCTGTGCAGTGGTTGCTTGGATCAGTCTTGGCCTTATATATCAGCAGCCGTACATAAATTGATTTGAAAACAAAACTAAGTGCTGTATCAGTTAAAAAGCCACCATAGGAGTGGTCTGTAAGGAAAGATTAGAGCATCATTAATGCACAGCAACTGCTGCAAATTCCTTTACCTGAACTAAATTCACACGCTCTGTTTATAGGTTCATGTCTTGTAAATTTAGATTTGAGGAAATCCCTGCCTTTTATGGTAGTGTTTGAGGGGCTGGAATGCTGTCACAGCCATTTCTGATTCCTCATCTCAACAGGCATATGATTGCTGGGATTCATTACTTGTGGAGAAAACTGGTGGCTCCAGAAAGTCCCCAAAGTACTACCACATTTTGTGTGTCCTAATACTGAAAGCAGAAGCTCCACTCATTGTTAAGGAGTCATTGGCTGAGATCTCGAGCTGGGGATTGTAGCTGTAAGAGAGCCTCATAGAGGAGATCCTCTTCAGTTCAGCTGGTGATGTGATGGAGATGAAGCTTTGGTTTGTGAGGGAGATACTGGAGCCTAATGAAAGCGGGGGGAGATACCTCACGTTGAGTAGGTAAGAACATACCCGTGTCACTTACGAGGAGGTGCTGATCCATTGTGAGTCCCCAGGTCACTCCAGTGCATGAGGCTGATGTGATGCCCAAAAGTGGACTTTTGAGTAGTGACTGACCAGCATCCCACCGAGCCATCCTGTAGTCTTAGGAAAAGACATCCTTCTCAGCTCTCTTACTGTTTATAGGGTCATTACACATTTGTGTAATCTGGCTGTAGGGACTGGGGGTGTCATATCCAGGAGAGCCCAAAATAGTACTTTGTTTTGCTATAAACTCCCGTTCTTTGGTGTTTTACCAAGGAGGCATGGAGGAGGGTCAGTTCCTGTGTTAGTCACAGGCAGGCTGATGTGCAATGGGTTTAGGGGGCCAGAAGACTGGGTAGCACTGGAAAGAGAAGAGCTGGAGTGTCCAATTGCAGTGAAGGGTTTCAGAACCCTTAACTGAGCTCCATGAGCAGAACAAATCCCAGCAGGGGGTGGACCAGTTCACCCCACGCCACCGAGGATAGTTCTTGGAGATCTTCAGTTAAGCCCTGGGTTGATAAGTGCCGTTTCCAATGTCTGTGCTTCCTGCTTTGCAACACAGGATTAACAATTCCTCCACTTCCAGCTTTTCTACTCAGAAAAGCAGCAAGTTCTGTTGGCTACAGGCTCCCCAACCACAGCAGCACACACACACTCCCTTTCTTTTTTTGTCTTTTTCTTTCTTTTTTCTTTTTTATTTTTCTTCTTTATTTTTTTCTTTTTTCTCTTTCCTTTTTTCTTTTTTTTCTTTTTTCTTTTTTCTTTCTTCTTTGTTCACCACCCCCCTTCCCTTTTGAATCGGTGAATGAGGGAATGTCTAAAGCCGGGGAAGTATGGAAAGATTTCATCCCTGGAGAGGTCAGGGTGGGGTGGAAAGCAGAGGGGGCTGCGAGGGGGGCAGTTTGAAAACAGGAAACCATGTGGCAGTGCACGCAGGGCCCAGCTGATGTGAATGAGCTATTGAGAGGGGAGAGACGCTCCCACTGGCCCAGCATTAGAAAGACGATTAAAAAAAAACCCCACCACCAAACAACTTAGAGGGTGTTGGTGTTTTTTCTAAAGAAAAGAAAAAAAGATCTGCTTTTCAGGCTGGAATAAAAGAGGGAAAATTGTATTTTCTGGAGAGCCAGTTGCTGAAATCTTTTGCTCTGTGTTGGAAAAAAAGTAAATGGCTGATTTCCTTTTTTTTCTTGTCCGTTTTGTGTGTGTGCACCGATTAAATGATAAGTTTCCATTCCTGTTCCGGGGAAGCGTTAAGCCTGAAATTATCTTTCATTCACCTGGCTTGGGGGAGAGGGGAAAAGTCTCTTTACCTCTCAGAAAACACATCCCTTTGCTTCTCAGTCTCTGCCTTTTGGACCAAGCAAACACGGCGAGTGCCTGGAGCTGGAGGTGGAAGAGGCTGGCAAAGAAAAGCTGCTTTTTTTCTCTTCCCCCCGCTCCCTCCTCTTTTTTTCTTTTTTTTTTTTTCCCCTCTTCTGAAGAGT
>VZTM01026021.1:0-15338 GCA_013400555.1 Jacana jacana | reverse complement strand
GGCTTCAAGCTGCAACAGGGCAGGTGGCTGAGCCGCCGTCCCTGAATGTGTTTAAGAGTCATTTAGATGTAGCGTTGGGCGATACAGTGTAGGGGAGAACTTTGTAGAGTGGGGCTGATGGTTGGACTCCATGATCCCAAGGGTCTTTTCCAACCTGAATGATTCTATACTGCCTCGATGTCCAAAGGGAGAACACTGTGTCTGCAAAAGTCTGACAAAGAAAGAGTCAAAGCCCTTGAGGTGATGGACTATTGCTTTCACTGAAGCTTGGGAGGAATAAAAGGAATAATAGCAACTGCTATTTTAAATGTGAAATGTTTTTGTACAAATACCAAAACGCTACCTGAAACCACATGCCACTGTCAAGTTTCAGTAGCTTTAATGGACATATTCTTACCCTGCACATCCTAGACACTGTGGAAAAGATTAAATTATTATAATTTTTAGATAATTTCTGTCAACGGTCCTTTTTTGCGTTACTCTCACTTTGTGAAATTAGGGGAAGTCTCTTGCATTATGATGTTTGCCTCTAAGAGGTAGCTATCAAGACCAGATGTCTCAATGTTAAGTTTCCTAAAATAAAATGTGAAGCATAACTGTCATTAAGTGCTAAATATATTATCTGAACCTTAGGAAGTATCAAGCATCTGCTTTCTTCAACTCAGACCCTCTTTTATAGCACTTCAAAAAAACCACCCCAAATCACCGATCAATTATAGATTACTTGTCTTAGTTTTCATAACATTTAAAAACCATAGGAGATATTTGGGAGAGAATTTCTACTTGTGAAAACAGAATTTTCAGAGCTAATATTCTTCCACCTTTGTTTTTCCAATCCAATACTCTTCTGAAAAATGGGTTAGAATAAAATTCTTCTGTTCATATATTACTTAAGAGAGATCATTAGAGCACAGGAAAAATGTAATTAAAATAGTGGAGTGTTTTGAAAGAGCAGACTTTTAAACAAAAGAATATATTTTACAAAGTTCCAAATAAAAAACTTGGCACTACTTAGTGGGACACATGCAAAGTTTAGTATCACTAAAACTTTGTGATTCAATGTGTTTGCTTCTTTCCTCTTTTCAGGACAGACACAGATGCTTGTCAAAAGTTTACCGAGTCTAACCACTAATGGCTCCTGAACAATGAAAAACATTTTGCAAAGTGTTTTCCTTTCTAAAAATCTGAAATCTGAAGCAGAGATTACTTACTGGATGTAATATTCTATCATTTTAATACTGATGTCTAAAAATTTGTCACAATGGTTTTTCTTCTGTATATTTTAGAACTCAGAGATGCAGCAAGCTAGGATTCAGAGACTCTACAGCAAGTGCACCGGAACAGAATAACTCTATCCACATATGATTTCAAAACTTGTATTCTTCCCATCTGTCTCTTTAAAAACTTACACAGGTTCCTATTTTTTTAGAGCTGTGCTGAATTCTTATACAGAACAATGTGAAATTACAGCTATAAGCTGCTGAAACATTTCCAGTGTCAATTCATTTTTCTTTTATTTCAGCTAAAATATAGATGCTTGCAAGCTATTCATGAGTAGCAACAGCCCTCTATAAGATGTGGTTATGAGAAAGATACACAAGATAAAAAACTTCTTTCCCAAAATAGGCTTCATATTTTAAAATTAGATCAAGAGTACAATGATAAGTAATGTTTTAAATAGCATGCCTACACATTTCCACAACTGAGACATTTTTAGTGAATGTCTTGGAAACAGCTGTGGTGGAAAACACCAAGAAGCAATACTGGGTATGCTAAAACAAGTATCAAAAAGTGTTCTTTCATTGATTTTGATTTGTTCTCATGTGACTGTTCTGAGGTACAGTAAGTAGACCTGCTGTTATGTGGACAAAAATACAACTTTTGTGTTATTTCATACAGACATGTGACTCTGACATGCTCCAAGTCTATGTAAAGATGCTGAATAAATTTAATTCCTCAAATTGTTTTAGAACTCTGCTGTTCTGCCTTAAGATATTAAGAAACTCCAAGTCAAGTATTTCTATTGAAAGAACTCCTTGCGAACACAAGCTGAATAAACTTGTTGGATACAAAGGAAATAATTTGGTTCACGATTAAAATTTATTAACTACTCTGGTTGTTTCACAGATGACTAAGCTAAAATTCCTGTAATTTCTAAATTGGTCTTAAACATTATAAAGCCCAAAGCATGCCATGCACTGTGAAAGCAGAATCTACTGACCAGCATTTCTCTATCAGACCAATCAGGAGGAAAGTCACTCTCCTTAACTACGTGATGAAGTCTAGCAATATCAAAGAGACTTGATCCATGCTTTCCACTGTTCAGAACTGGCTCCAGGTATTTCCAAAATGTTTCCAGGTCTTTGATAGCATCATCTTTCTTTGTTTTCTCTGCTTCTACAACTAAAATGTGTAAGTATTAGTTCAACAATGGTACAATGTCTCCGTTTTACACAAAGCAAAAATCATATATTAGTCTTCTGTAAGTACTGTTGATATATTCCCATCCTCAGAGTCCTAGCAAAAAATCTAACACCCAGCTTTGGGATTAAAAAAATCCGGGAAGATAAAGTGTCAATAAAACATTGTAGTTATTCCAGAAAAAATAAAAAACAAACAACAAAAAAACACCCCATACCCTTACCTCTCCCCTCCAAACCAAACAGCAGCAGTGAATGACTGAAACCTAGGAAATACAAAAATCCCAGGTTGCATTTTTTCAAAGCTGCCAGCACATACCATGGCAAACCTGGTCTTTAAGTATAGAGTGAACAAGCCTTATTATCACAATTTTAATAGTGTGGAAATTGAGGCAAAAGGAGACTAAGCTACAGTATGACCAAGAATAGTGAGCCTATTAGATAGTAAACCTTTGTTACTCTACAAAGGCCAAGATTTTTGAATAAGACTGTACCTACTATATATTTATTTTCATCTAGACCTACCTTGCTCACTGTGGACCATGTGCAATAGCCTTATTAAAATCCAAATATACAACACAGACTACTCTTCTGCTCAGAAGACCAGTACTTCATTTTGGAAGGAAATTAAACTTGTTTGACATGATTTGTTATTGAACAGCATTCACTACCTGTCACTCATCTTAATTTTTAAAAATGGTTATATATTATTTGTTCCAGTATTTTTCCGGAAACAGAAATTAAGCAGATTACAGGGCCTTGGCTATTTGCGTTCCTTTCCCTCTTCTTCACAGCTCTTTTTCCACTATCTCACTTGCTCTTTATGAGTTCTCAAACATAAATGAGAATGGCAGGCAAATCTTTAATTAGAATGTAGTTTAAGTTAATTGGAATATGACACCAAGCCGGGCAGGAGCATTGATCTGTTTGAGGGTAGGATGGCTCTACAGAGGGATTTGAACAAGCTGGATTGATGGGCCAAGGCCATGGTACGAGGTTCAACAAGGCCAAGTGCTGGGTCCTGCACTTGAGTTACAGCAACTCCATGCATCGCTACAGGCTTGGGGAAGAGCAGCTAGAGAGCTGCCTGGTGGAAAAGGACAGGGGTGTTGGTCAACAGTGGGCTGAGTATGAGCCAGCAGTGTGCCCAGCTGGCCAAGAAGGCCAACAGCATCCTGATTTTTATCAGAAATAGTGTGACCAGTAGGACTAGGGAAGTGACTGTCTCACTGTATTTGGCACTGGTGAGGCCCCACCTCAAGTATTGTGCTCAGTTTTGGGCCTCTCACTTCAAGACACTGAGGTGCTGGAGTATGTTCAGAGAAGAGCAATGAAGCTGGTGAAGGGTCTANTTAAATAGCATGCCTACACATTTCCACAACTGAGACATTTTTAGTGAATGTCTTGGAAACAGCTGTGGTGGAAAACACCAAGAAGCAATACTGGGTATGCTAAAACAAGTATCAAAAAGTGTTCTTTCATTGATTTTGATTTGTTCTCATGTGACTGTTCTGAGGTACAGTAAGTAGACCTGCTGTTATGTGGACAAAAATACAACTTTTGTGTTATTTCATACAGACATGTGACTCTGACATGCTCCAAGTCTATGTAAAGATGCTGAATAAATTTAATTCCTCAAATTGTTTTAGAACTCTGCTGTTCTGCCTTAAGATATTAAGAAACTCCAAGTCAAGTATTTCTATTGAAAGAACTCCTTGCGAACACAAGCTGAATAAACTTGTTGGATACAAAGGAAATAATTTGGTTCACGATTAAAATTTATTAACTACTCTGGTTGTTTCACAGATGACTAAGCTAAAATTCCTGTAATTTCTAAATTGGTCTTAAACATTATAAAGCCCAAAGCATGCCATGCACTGTGAAAGCAGAATCTACTGACCAGCATTTCTCTATCAGACCAATCAGGAGGAAAGTCACTCTCCTTAACTACGTGATGAAGTCTAGCAATATCAAAGAGACTTGATCCATGCTTTCCACTGTTCAGAACTGGCTCCAGGTATTTCCAAAATGTTTCCAGGTCTTTGATAGCATCATCTTTCTTTGTTTTCTCTGCTTCTACAACTAAAATGTGTAAGTATTAGTTCAACAATGGTACAATGTCTCCGTTTTACACAAAGCAAAAATCATATATTAGTCTTCTGTAAGTACTGTTGATATATTCCCATCCTCAGAGTCCTAGCAAAAAATCTAACACCCAGCTTTGGGATTAAAAAAATCCGGGAAGATAAAGTGTCAATAAAACATTGTAGTTATTTCAGAAAAAATAAAAAACAAACAACAAAAAAACACCCCATACCCTTACCTCTCCCCTCCAAACCAAACAGCAGCAGTGAATGACTGAAACCTAGGAAATACAAAAATCCCAGGTTGCATTTTTTCAAAGCTGCCAGCACATACCATGGCAAACCTGGTCTTTAAGTATAGAGTGAACAAGCCTTATTATCACAATTTTAATAGTGTGGAAATTGAGGCAAAAGGAGACTAAGCTACAGTATGACCAAGAATAGTGAGCCTATTAGATAGTAAACCTTTGTTACTCTACAAAGGCCAAGATTTTTGAATAAGACTGTACCTACTATATATTTATTTTCATCTAGACCTACCTTGCTCACTGTGGACCATGTGCAATAGCCTTATTAAAATCCAAATATACAACACAGACTACTTCTGCTCAGAAGACCAGTACTTCATTTTGGAAGGAAATTAAACTTGTTTGACATGATTTGTTATTGAACAGCATTCACTACCTGTCACTCATCTTAATTTTTAAAAATGGTTATATATTATTTGTTCCAGTATTTTTCCGGAAACAGAAATTAAGCAGATTACAGGGCCTTGGCTATTTGCGTTCCTTTCCCTCTTCTTCACAGCTCTTTTTCCACTATCTCACTTGCTCTTTATGAGTTCTCAAACATAAATGAGAATGGCAGGCAAATCTTTAATTAGAATGTAGTTTAAGTTAATTGGAATATGACACCAAGCCGGGCAGGAGCATTGATCTGTTTGAGGGTAGGATGGCTCTACAGAGGGATTTGAACAAGCTGGATTGATGGGCCAAGGCCATGGTACGAGGTTCAACAAGGCCAAGTGCTGGGTCCTGCACTTGAGTTACAGCAACTCCATGCATCGCTACAGGCTTGGGGAAGAGCAGCTAGAGAGCTGCCTGGTGGAAAAGGACAGGGGTGTTGGTCAACAGTGGGCTGAGTATGAGCCAGCAGTATGAGCCAAGAAGGCCAACAGCATCCTGGTTTTTATCAGAAATAGTGTGACCAGTAGGACTAGGGAAGTGACTGTCTCACTGTATTTGGCACTGGTGAGGCCCCACCTCAAGTATTGTGCTCAGTTTTGGGCCTCTCACTTCAAGACACTGAGGTGCTGGAGTATGTTCAGAGAAGAGCAATGAAGCTGGTGAAGGGTCTAGAGAACAAGTCTTATGAGGAGTGGCTAAGGGAACTGGGGTTGTTCGGCCTGGAGAAAAGGAAGCTGAGGAGAGGTCTATTGCTGTTTATATCTACCTGAAAGGAGGCTGTCATGAGGTAGGGGCTGGCCTCTTCTCCCAGGTAACAGGCAATAGCCTCAAGCTGCACCAGAAGAGGTTTAGATTAGGTATTAGGAAAAATTTCTTCAATGAAATGGCTGCAAGTATTGGAACAGGCTGCCCAGGGAAGTGGCGGAATTGCCATGTCTTGAGGCTGTGATTTAAAAGGCATGTAGATGTAGCGCTGAGGGACATGGCTTGGTGTTAACTTGGCAATGCTAGGTTAACATTTGCACTTGATGATCTCAAAAGGTCTTCTTCAACCAAAATGAAGCTATGATTTTAGGAATCTGCTGATCTGAAAAGTTCTCTGCTTTACCCAAGTAGTGCTCTGTTGTTTTACCTACTCCTCCAGTTTGAATCAGAATCTTATGGTTTGCTATAACTATCACTTGTCTGCAATGGTATTTGTAGTAACCCTCCCACAACACACATGCCAACAAAAAGTACAAGCCGCACCCCCTGCCAACATTAACCACTGCTAGCCTTCTAGGATCACCTTCTGGTCACCTTCTTAATCGTCGTTGCTGAACAGCAGAAACATTTTCCTTGGTCATTCTCCTGCACCCCATTTTGTAACCTGACATTTCTGATTTTGTGTCAGTAGGCTCATAGTAAAACATATATTCTCAATTCCTAGTGACCTGGCCTACTTCTAATTCTTAAATACTTCCTTCTATCTGAGGTCCACAAAGAATGTATGGTTTAGCCAAGCTGTTTTCTTACTATGCAACCTGTCCTTTCCTAGTAACGAGGAACATGTAACACTACTTACACAAGACACTATCATCTAGAATTACATTTTTCCCCTTATAAACATTTCCTCACCAATTTTACTTTCCATTTATCAAAGTTTATTGAATTCTTCCTCCTATTATACATATAAGGCAAAGAAAAGGAAGTATTTGTGGAAATCTGCCCTCGCCTCCTTCACCTCCAGCAGGTGTTGTAAACAAAATTATATTAATCAAACCCACACTTTCTGCTCTCTGTACTTTCAACTATTTTCTAGTAAGATATTATTGTTAAATTTTACAAATTCTAACAAAGATATAAGAGGCTGGAAATTATGTTTTCCTTTCATTCTTTTCCCAGAGATTGCTCATCATACTAATTCAAACATGATGTTACTTCTTTGAGACTACCAGTTGGTGCTGTGACTGCCTAAGTTTTAAAGGCTAAATCTTCCTCTTGTTTCAGTTTTTGCCATTAGCTCTTGTCCTGTCACTGACCACCACTGAAAAGAGCCTGGCTTCCTCTTCACTGAACCCTCCATGTTGGATATTTATACACGTTGATGAGATCCCTCTGGGCTTTCTCTTCTCCAGGGTAAGCATTCCCAGCTCTCAGCCTCTCTTCATATGAAAGATGCTCAAGTCCCTTAAACATCTTTGTGGTCATGTGATGGGACTTTCTCCAGTAGCTCCGTATCTCTCCTGTACTGGAGAGCCCAGAACTTGACACAGAACTCCAGGTGTGGCTTCACAAGTGCCGAGTAGAAAGGAAGGATCAACTCCCTTAGGCAACTGCTGCAGTCCCAAGATACCATTAGCCTTGATGGCTACAAAGGCACGTTGCTGGTTCATATCCAACCTAGTGTCTAGGTAATTTTTTGCTAACTTGCTTTCCAGCCAGTCAGCCCCCAGCATATAAGGATGCAAGGTGTTATTTCTCTCCACGTGCAGGACTTTGCCCTTGCTGAATTTGATGATGTTCCTGCCAGTCCATTTCTCGAGCCTGTCAAGATCCCTCTGAACATCAGCACAACCCTTCAGTGTTTCAGCCACTCTCCCAGTTTTGTATCATCAGAGTACTTGCTGAGGATATGTTCCGCCCCGCTAATCTGATAATTATTTGTTGCTATTAATCGGGATCCATACCATTGATATCTACCTTTTTGGGTAGCCCTTTCAGCCAGTTTTCAATCTACCTCAGTGTTCGTTTATCCAGTCCACAGTTCATTAGCTTCTTTATGAGGATACAGTGCCAAAGGCCTTACAGAAGTTAAGGCAGACAATATTCACTGCTCTTCCCCCAGCTATCAAGCCAGTAATTGTATCATAAAAGGTTCTCATGTTGGTTAAGAAAGAATTCCCCTTGGTAAATCCATGCTGATTGACCAACTTCATGTCCTTCATGTGCTTGGAAACTGCTTCCAGGATTAGCTCTTCCATCATCTTCCCAGGTATCAAGGTGAGCCTGAGCAGCCTTTAGTTCCCTGAGTTCTCCCGCCATTTCTGAAGACAGGAGTGATGCTTGCTTTCCTCCTGTCCTCAGGCACCTTTTTCAATTGCCATGATTGTTCAAAAGCTATTGATAGTGGCTTCACAGTAACATCACAGTCAGCTCCCTCATTATTTATGAGTGCATCCCATCAGACCCCATGGACTTACATATGCCCAGTTTGCTTACATATTCCCTGACCTGATCCTCTTCCACTGAGGGTATAGTGTATGGTCTTCCTTGCTCCAGACTTTCCCCTTGTCTCTTGAGCCTGGCATTTCCAGAGGCCATTCATGATCACAGCCACTTTTTATTCCTCTACCTAACTCAATAATGAGTCTTGCTCTGTGCTCTTGGTAACTGTCTCAGAGGTGTTAGAAGGATGCTACTAGATGCTCCGTGAGCCTTCTCTTCTCCAGATCAAGAAGGCCAGGGTCCTTCAGCAACTCTTCATAGTGTGGTTCACTGCTAGACTCAATCAAGCTTCTTGATACCATTCTTGTACTGTAGAGCCCAGAACTCTGTTCTCATGAGAGCCAAATAATAGAGAATAGCCACTTCCTTTGATCTACTGGCTATGTAACTACAGCTCAGTATGGTTAGTCTTCATCAATGACTCATATTTAGCTTGCTGTTCACCAGGATCCCAGTTCAAGAGAGATGTTAACAGCATGGGAACGGCTGAGTACAATTGCAGGGTGTTATTCTGTGGTATATTCCTCTTTGGCTGGGGCCAAAATCCCAAGGTAGCCAGATATGCACTGAAATCACCTTGAAATTACCAAATGAGCCAAGTTTGCTTAGCACACCCTCCTGGCTAATGATTCATAGAAGTATGAATTTGATAAAATGTTGTTCTTTGGTGGCTGCTGCAGAAAACTTATGGCTGCAACCACCACTTGCTCAGTCAGTCCCTCTTTCTACTGTCCACCTGAGGCAAGTTTTTGCACTGGCAAATCACTTGGTCAGATCACAGAATCACAGAATATCAGGGATTGGAAGGGACCTTGAAAGATCATCTAGTCCAATCCCCCTGCCGGAGCAGAAACACCTAGATCAGGTCACAGAGGAACCAATGGCAACACCATTCTTCACTGGCAAACACACTGCTCACAGGTAGTATGCACAAAACACAAGGCACGGACAGGGAGAAAAACACAGCAAGAACAGTCTTTCCTTAGATATAAAACAGTCTCTTCTCTACACATTTTTATTTCATATGACCAGATTACCTGTGGGTAAATGTAAAGATTCTCTTTCAAGTTCAGTTGCTTCCAAGTACGCTTGCAAGGGCTGATACTTCTCAGAAGAAATTCTAATTATACTGGAAATATTTACCCCAAGCTCAAACATCACAGGCAACAGCTGAAGGTCATGGAAATCCAAAATTATAAAGTAATGATGGGCACCATCATCTGGCTCATCATCTGTTCAAAAAACAGCAAAATCAGATTAGAGTAAGGGCATTCAACAACTAAACAAAATTCATTTTTTTCTTGACTATATAGGGATCCTAAAAATTAAGGTCAGAGGGACAGTTCCTTTTATAACCTCATTGGGACAACTACATACAAGTTTCAAAATAATATCTGCATTAGACTGAAGTCTTCTGTAGCAAACCACCTAAAACTCAGCAGGAAGAATACAAGTTAAAAGAAATAATTGTTTGGAGAAGCATCAGGAAAAAAACTGGAGAAGCTGATTATAACCAGAATGCGGTATTTCTGTAACTGTTTCTCTTACAGGGGTAGGTTAGTGTCAGGACATACTCATATGCTCTAATGGTAGTTTAAATTCTCCTACTCCATCCTGCACAAAGCTGGCCAGGGAGCACACATAAGAGTAAGTTACTGTGTCTCGTATCAGAGATTATGTTAGCTGTAATAACTCTGACGGATTAGCTGCAGGTACAAGCTTACTCACTGCTGACTGCTCCCTGCCCAACAGGTTCGTTTACTAGACAGACTCCCTGTCAAAATCCTCATCAGCTGGTAATACCAGCTCATACTAATCCTTTTAGTCAGCAAGGGGCGTATCCAAATCCATCCTAAAGTGCACATGAGAAGTTTCATTGAGTGACTGCTCTGTTCGGGCTTATTAGTTCTGTAGAAATATGCACAGCAATTTTTCAGTACCAAAGCAAAAGGTTAAGCATCATGTAAGTAAAAATGACCCTCTAAGAATCTTGATTCTAGTCTTAAGTTAATTGCATAATTCCCTTTATGGCCCATGGAGAATACAAGTTTTCAGACAGGTACCAGGTTATTTAATTCATCCAGCATTGTTATTTATCTAGAGACAACTGAAACTGCCTGCCAAAGCTCCTGTATCTTTCATGAACTGTGGAACACATACAATTAGTGTGGACTATCCTGCACTAACAACAGAACTATAAACAAAACAAAACAAAACAACAGTTTTACATTCTAATTAGCATTTATATTATTTATATTCTATTCTAAGATTCTTTTTTATGTCTACTAACACTACACATTTAAAAGTCTTTTAGCCACTCCTCACCCCACGTGACTTGTGTCCTGGTTTGAGGCAAAACAAACCAATTTTCTGTTCAGTAGTTTTACTTTTTTAGCTGGGCCTCTTCTAACTAACTAAAGTNCTTTTTAATTTTTCTTTTTATTGTTTATTATATTATTGTTATTGATATTTCATTAAAGTAGTTTAGTTTTGATCTAAACTCCTGAATCTCTTAATCCTTTCCTCTCCTCTCTTTTCCTTAGGGGGGGGAGGAGGGGTCATCATCTGTCCCATTGGTCAAAACCACGACAACTTGTTCATCCAAAGGAGAAAAAAACGGCAGAAATAGAGGTAGCCTGGCACTGACATCTGCCTATTTGTCAGCATATAGCCAGGGCTGTGCATACGCTGCTACCAGCTGGAGCTGCAAGCTGGCAACATGGTTGTCTCTCCTGTTCTTGTCACATTAGGTAAACATAAAATAATTTGGGAATTAGGAGAAAAAATGACTGAGGAAGCAGCTGCAACAGTCCATTACATAAAATGCATTGATGCAACATCAAAACCAGAAGAAAATTAGTCCATCGTATCACTGCTAGTACTGAAACTAAACTACCTGTGTTGATGCCTCAGTTATTGCAGGAAGAAAAAGCACAAGCACACACAGTTACTGAGCATTAATGATTTCTAACAAAAAATACAGATATCTGCATAGTGACTTACAGAGATCCAAAAATTGCCAGTGCATACATGCTGAAGGCTGCCTGCCAATCAACAGTTATAATTATGATTATGCTAATAATCATGACAAGTTGATAATGATCTATCAGTTCTAATAATCAGTGACTAGTTCACACTCAAATCATGAAAGACATCAGTGCAAGTAATCCCGAGATTACTCAAAAGCAGAAATATTCCATTTCAGAAAGGTGACAACGTACTAGGGATGAATAATAAAATGACTGTTAGCTGCCAGAAACAGATACAGATTGTCCTTGAATTCAAGACATGGCCATATAAAAATCAATAGCTCAAATTACTCTTGAGTAAAAAATGTGACTTTTTTTTTTTTTTTCTTGGTACACCTATAAGAAAACAAATATAAACAATGAGGGTTTAGACAGGATAAGAAAAAACATTTCTTCCCTGCCAGGGTTGTCAAGCATTGGAACAGGCTGTCCAGAGAAGTGGTTGAGTCATCATTCCTTGGAGGTTTTTAAGACGTGGATGCGGTGCCGAGGTGAGTGGTTTAGTGGTGGACTTGGTAGCTGATGATCTTAAAGGTCTTTTCCAACCTAAATGATTCTACGATTCTAATAGAGTGGCCGGGAGTGCTGAAATGTTTTTTTCAGTGTATCAACTTTAAGGATGACTCAAGGTTCTTTATTTCTTCTGCTCAGACTCTTTATAAAAAGTCTGGAATATGCATGAAGATTTTTAAAGTACTACATTCTCTGTAGAAAAGTTTAATAGATCTACATGTTTATGACACTGAGAAACGGCACTGGCACCACTTTGTCCCAAGACACAAAACAAAGCTTTAGAATGAGGTCCCTAAGAACCTTAATTGCCATGTTCTTGGAGAACCATAGAAAATCCTGACACAGTTGTTTCACCACCCTGAATGTTAACGTAGAATAGTCTCCAAAAGTTTTGGCAATACTTGACTTAATTTTCTCTTGGTATGGACTTGTAGGTGGAACTGTCAGGAAGAAGGAAGAAACAATTACCTCTCCATAAACAAACAGTTACAGGGTTTTTTGTAGCTTAGAGAGAAGGGTTTGAGGAGTGCTGTCCTTCTTAGGGCTACATGTTCCTCCTCACTGTCTTCTTCAGCACAACTAAAGGAAGTAGGAAGGTCAGACTACCTTTCCCATTGTTTGGTAGTTCATTATTGTCTTCAGACTGGAAATCAATCCACTGAATAAATTTTTTTTGTCTGACTGAAAATCAGTTTGTTTATTATGAAGCCCAGTTGTGTGGATGCACAATGAATGTGGTGAGTTGTGCAGAATGGCTTCAGCTCAGTACAGCCATGACCGCAGAATTAAATACAGCACAAGTGACCAAGTAGAAAACACCTCAATAACCTCTCCTTTGAGGTAATCTGCAACTGTTGCCATTTTGTGAATATCCTTGGGACTAATGAGACAAATCCCAGTCTATAAAAAATCATAGCTTAACAGCAGTGTTAACAAATCATAATATAAAGCTACTAAGCTTCCTAAACAACGATACTTTTCCTGGCTGTTAGTTTTTGAAGGTAATTTTTATTTTCCTTACTTTGTCTTCTCATTAACTGTGACTAACAAGGCAGCAGAGCATGGACAGCTTACACAGGTACCTAAAGTTTTCTGCCCATCCCTGAAGGCAGTAGGGCAAAAATGTTTGAGCTGGTAAAATTGTTTCTATGGGGCCTAGTGGAAGCATTTTACTACCCACCCAAAGTTACTCTGTACTGTACACTCTGTACCAATTTTAGTAAGATGGCATGAGTTCCCACATTACTTCATCTTGGATTCTTAAAGGCATGAATGTTCCTTTCAACACTTTTTTTCAGGCCCTGAAAAACATTAAAATCCTCAAAAGAACTGTTATAACCAAGCCTTATCTGAAAAAAATGAGGAGCTATGTACAGATGGCTACTATTCTGTTCTTGTGTACTTTTGTCAGCCATTGTGTCAATGCCATTCATCTTGAGTGAAAGGAGGATGAAGGTCTGATGAAAGATTAAAAAATCAGCAAGTGCTTATCCAATGGGAGAGATCCTGTTTATGTTGATGTAGCTCAAATACATGATGGTCCACATAAAATTTAACTGTGATCTAATAAGGAGAGATATGCATTGCATATTCTCCAAATTTTTTGTTCCAGTGGAATTTGTAACCATGGATGTTATATATTAGGACTAAAGATTTTCCCACTACTAGATAGCCTATTATTCTTTACCTCATATAGCTCATTTCTGGAGTAGACTTCTTCAGGTCTTAGTTCTATCCACATGTTTTGACAGCAAATGAAATCACATTGCTCTTTGTACAGAACATGGCTTCTTCCCCACACAATGGCAGAGAGCTCTGTTATACTTTATAATACAAGGAGAAATCCACCTTTGGATACTGACACAAATGCATTTAGTTATTCTGAAATCTTTCTGTAAGAAAGGTTTTCTGTAGGATTTGTTTAGCCACTTTCTTTTAGTCTTGCATATGCACCAAACCATTTAATGTTGACATGCTACATATCCTTCATCTGTATTTATTTCTTGGACTTCACAATCTACTCTAATTCTGAGCAGAACACAGTGCTCTCTTCAAATGTAAAGTAGCAATACTTTAATATTGCCAAATAGACCTTAATCTTTCAACATGGAACAAAACAAAGTACGCAGTTAGAAGCTACCTTACAATATTTCTATCAAGTTTATCAGGAGTATTTTTGCATTTTTTACATACCAATGTATTTGTCTTCCTTTTCCACTTCTCCTCGTCTTTTCAACTGGGTGTTCTTTTTAATGGTGACTGGTGCTACTTCTGTCTTGTTTTCTTTCTTTTCTTTCTCAGCTGTCTTGTCACTACGAAGATTCTCTCTCTTGCCAGGAAGTTTAGCTTTCTCTTTTCCACCATGTTTTTCACGTTGTTGCTCTTCTTCTGCCTGAGAAGATGAATAAACTAAGTTGTCACTGTAGCTTTAGTGCAGAATGAAGGGCAGATTGATGTAAAATTTTAAAGGTTCGGTTTTGTTATTTGAATGGTTTTCCCTCTCAACCACTATAATGCTGATGCGGAGAAGCTGTCTTGAACATTCTGCTTTATTCTTCTCAAACACACCATTCAGTTTATTATATTCTTACTATATCATGGTGTTAAGACTTCACATTACAAAAGGAACTGTGAGACATAGGTACACATTATACTTACAAATTAATCAAATGCATGCTGGTAGAAAGACGAGTAAAGAATCACTGTGCTTAAGTTACTGCCACTACAGCACTTGCATCAGCCAGAAACTTTCCATGGACTGAATGGAGGTAAGACAGTTCAATTTCTATCAAGTGTTTTGCATCTCTGTTAACACTCTTGAATATGGTGTAAAACTGTATCAGCAATATTTTTCTTTGATGTAAATATCTGTCTACCATAAACTAGAACCAAGAGTCTTGTGCTCATTTCACACAGGATATTACTCAGCCATTCTCATTATTTTCAAACAAAAATACATACCTTAAGCTCTGCTCAGTAATTTAAGAGGAAAGAATGAAAATAAGTATCCCAAAGCCTTACACTGTAAATCCAGAAAGCTCAGAGTCAGTCTAAAATTAAAATGATCCGTAATATATAAGGTCAAGTGAGGTGCTGTCAGACTAGGAAAGCCTCTGCCTTATTTTTACCCAGCAGCAGTACTACATACTAACTATGCAAGAATGACATTTAAGGATTGTAAAGCTAACTTTACAATAAAACAATATAAACTTAACTTACTGTTACAATCCTGCTAGTGTCATTTAAAGGTCATTAAAGCAATGAGAAAAACTCTCCATGCAAATGAGAAAGGGCAGTTGTTTTCCCTAGATCCATTTGGAAAAGTGGACTTTCCAGCTGTAGTAGTTGTGTTTAGTTCAAATTCAAAACCAAAGGAGAAAATATTTTCCTGCTTTTCCC
>VZTM01026020.1:0-20604 GCA_013400555.1 Jacana jacana | reverse complement strand
CCTCACTGATTAGGTTACTTGGATTCCTCCACCTGTCATCAATTCTACCATCTGTGCAGGGCCTTTGTGTTTAATTTGATTAGCCTTTAGTTGGATAACCCAACATCAGTCACATTTAATTTGGTCTTCTAGGCAAAGCCTGAGGTGGGGTCAGCTGTGCCATTAGCAATGACAGTGAGGAAAGAAGGGAATAAGTAGTAGGAGATATTTATTGTGTAGCTGGGAAGCAGAATTTATATTGTTTCTCATCCTATAGCAACAGGGACTGAGACAACTGCCAAGAGGTACCTAGTGTCCCTTTTTCGCAGCCCAAGCGGAAAGATGAGAGGTTCACAGCTTGGTTTCTTACTTTTGGCAGCTCAAAAATGATAAATGCCACAAGAGTGTTCTGGAAAACAGCCTGATGAAAAGGCATAATTAGATATCATTTACCTACGGCAGACAGGGGATGTATGTAATTATAACTTACAGCACTTTCTGTACTGCATTTCTATATTAACTGTTTGCTGCTACTATAAAGTTTGAATTAAATTGCTTTTATCCTGTTCGGGTACTACAGTGAGAAGATAGTTTTATTCTGCAAGCGAGTCAGATGTGTTTGAATAACTGCTCAGTTGATAGTTTGCAAACATGCTGACGGGTTTTGAATTGTCTGTTGTTTGTCTCAAAAAAATAATTTCGAGCAATGTATATTTCAGTTTTGCCCCAGATGGTGTTGCTAGCAAGCTCCCATTCAAAAGAGAAGTATCAGTGTCTCAGAGTAAAAATACTGTTTTCTCAAACACCCATTCATTTCATTTTTTTTCTCCTTTGGTGAAGTACAAATAGCTTGAACTCTTTGAGGGAAGTAGGATGAACCTATCAGCTGTGGAAACAATATGCCAGAGAATTCAGTCTTTGCCTTGTTTCTTCTGCTGGGAAGATAAGAAAAATTTTGCCAGGAGAGTAGTGAAGAAGTGCAACTGGGTGACCGCTCAGTTGACAGATGAAATGCAGTGGAGGTTCTGCTCTGCCAATAGTTGAGGAAATGGCTGTGGCAGTTTAAGGAGTAAATGTCCTCTCAGTGATTTGTTGTTGTCCTCCATTGAATCCTGCACAGTAAGTGGTAGGAGCACTCCTTGCTACAGTGTAAAGTAAGTAAAAGCTTACCTTCAGCTTTCAAGGAAAGCTGCTTAAATTAACCCTGTTTGTTTTACACCACAGTAGCTGAGTGTTATCCTGAGCCATTCTCCTGACTCAGCTGAAGGGAAGAACGTGGTAGTGAGAAGGTAGAGCCTTTTAGTTTGGGGCGGGATGGAATCTGCAGTTACTTTTTAGCATCCCTTAGACAACTCCAGATTATTTTAGAAATGCTGGTCAATAAAAGCAAGTTTACTAGCAACCAGTGTTCGTTTTCAAAACCTGTTCAAATTCATGAAAGTTATAGTAAGAAATGGAGTCTGAGTCAGATATGTTAACTCCCAGTTGGGATGCAAATATATTCCGAAGGCTAGTCAGAAAGTCCTTAGTGAAAGAGTTCTCTTGAAAAACAGTCCTGGCAAAAAAACAGAACCTTTTGTGTCATTACAGTTTTTGTTGAAATATAAAAATCAGAATGAAGCAGTTAGGAAATCTGGATATGCCATTTGGAAGTTCAGTGGGAAATTAAATTGGAATGGAATTGTATTGTGACTTTGAAACAGTTTTGTTTCCTTCCACAAAAGTATACCTTATTTGAATTTTTGTTGTTGTTGTTAGGATTAATAAGAATTGTAGAATGGTTCGAGTTGGAAGAGACCTTAAAGATCCTCGAGTTCCAACCCCCCCCGGCAGGGACACCTCCCACTAGAATGGGTTGCTCAAAGCCCCATCCAGCCTGGTACTTGATATTTGTCAGCCAGCTAGAGAAACTTTGATTGTTTACATGCATGTGGAACCTTTATTAGGCACAGACAGGTTTATCCAAAGCCAAAACATGACAGTCATGTTCCACTGTAACCACAGCACTTCTTAAGCATTTGACATCATTAACAGAGAGGGTAAAAATAAGCACTAACATTGAAAAGAAATTCAAGTCTCAGTTTCACCCCAGTAGTCTCTTCATATCCATGTGAACTTTTGAAAGCATACAAATTATGGATTATTTTTCCTAGAGAATTAAAAGCTGAAGCAAATAGGTTTTTTATATTTCTTTTTTTAAGTATAAGACAGTTGTGAACTATTCTTAAATATATGTCCAGTTGTGGTCAGTTATGTCCAAAGGACAGCAGCAAAGCAGGTAGAGAGGGAAGTGCTGATCTCTTCTGAATGGGACCCAATGCATGGCAGGGGTTCGACTGGACATTAGGAAGCATTTCTTTATTGAGAGGGTGGTTAAACACTGGAACAGACTTTCTAGAGACATAGCTGATGCCCCACATCTATCAGCATCCAGTGTTTAAGAGGCATTTGAACAATGCACACAACAACATGCTTTAACTTTTGGTCAACCCTGAATTGGTGAGGCAGCTGGTCTAGATGACTAGAGGAACTCGTACCCTTCCAAGTGGAAATATTCTTATTCTATTCTATTCTTCTAAGTGATTATAGCAATGTGTACCTAGCTGGGAACATACTTTGGCCTATGGCCAATGTCTTTTACTGGTTTTATTATAAATTCTTTTTTTAATAATTTGAAAACTTAACATTTAAATCACTTGGAGACTGTACTTACTTGGGCTGATTTGGGAGGTGCTGTGTCGTATTTATCATGCCTAAAGGAAAAAATGCAATTTATATATTAAAAGAATATAATTTATTGATTTACAAAATTAAAAACAAATTTACCTAAATACAGAAGAAAAAAAGTTTATATCTTGTTTTTTATACTCTAAATATAGATTCAATGATTACTTTTTTCCCTTAGTCACTCCTGTATCCTAGATAACCTGCAAGAAACAAAAAACCCTAAACCCAAACAAACAAAAAAAACCCAAACTTTGCAGCATAGCTGCATTTTTTTTCTGTCCTCCCTACAGTAAAATGGCAGTTTACCAGGAAGACTGGATTTGCAAACATAGAGGTGAACAAGTAGTACTTTAGCTGCCAGGCGTATGATTTCAGGATGCTAAGTAAGCCTTGGGGAGCTACCAGAATGGCATGCTGTTCATGAGACAGCCTCATTTAGAAATGGAGGTAGCTGGCAGCAGCATAGACAGTAAAAAGTCTCTCTGAGAATCACACCTACATTTTTGGGGGCTCTTATGTCCCATATATTTCCCTACAAGAAAGCATTAAGCAGCATTGCACAACAACATGGAACAGCCATGTAAAAAAGGCTGAAAAATCAGCATCTCTCCAAGAAAACTAGGTAGGGAAGGGGAAGCTGACATATATGGCTGCTTCTCACACTCTTCTGGGATTTTTGGCCTTATCATCACCCAGTTTAGGATCAGTATGAGCTTTCTCAATGTCACTCAAGCTGTACTGGAGGTGTTGGGGTTTGGGGAGTGGACAGGTATAGGCAGTTCATCTATACAGATAATGTATTCTAATTTCTTGATTGCTGGTTCATGCTTAGCTTGAATCTGGACTAGTCAACTTGATCTTCTGGGAAGGAAAATCAGGCATTAAAGTGCAGCTTCTTTGAATGAATGGATGCAGGAGATTCAAACTGTGTCACACAACAAAACCACATTCACATATCAGTAACCAAGACCTGTACCTGGAGTCCACGTTCTTAGAGCTGGAGCTGATCAGGTCAAGAGCCAGATGATTCCAGCTACACTTGACAGTTGCATGTGGCATGCTTGAATATTAGGAATAGGTTCTTTACCATGAGGGTGGTGGACCACTGGAACACGTTGCTCAAAGAGGTGGTTGAGGCCCCTTCCCTGGAGATATTCAAGGTGAGGCTCGAAGAGGCCCTGGGCACCTTGGTCTAGTTGGGGGTGTCCCTGCTGACTGTGGGAAGGTTGGACCAGAGGTCCCTTCCGGCCTATTATATGATTCTATAATTCTATGATATGGATAGGTCCTTCTCACAGTAAATATGCTGGAAAACTTTCTTGATAATACATTAATAGTGAAGAACTCATGAGCAGGAGCTCTTGTAGACTCTCTTCAGGGAATCAAATGCTGATTTTACCGTTCGTTTTTTTTTTCCTTAGGAGTAGTTCTCGCTTTCCTCGCTTACACAAAAAGAATAATGTTCATAGAACTGATACATATTTGCAGTAAATTACTATTGATTTTATCAAATCACTCAGCTGCATCTCAATGTTAAAGCACCTATAGGGCCATTTATTGCTTCCTATAGTGTAATCTGCATTGATGAGCATTGTGTGTTGAGAATGATGCTATTTACATTGTGGAGGGAAATCAGTCAGGGTAGCCTGAAAGTACAGTCAGTTTGTTAATTGAATAAAATGCTTTCTCTGTTGGCAATAGGTCCATTCCTCTCCTCACCCCTCAATACCAGAATTTACTGAAAGGCTTTTGAAAGAAAGGGGGAGGAGGGAAATAGTCATGAAAATAATAGGCAAGCTATCGTTAAAAAAAAGAAAGTTAGTCTTTTAGATCGGTATGGAAAGACCTAGCTCATGCATTCATCTCTAGTATATGTTTCTGAACTGTCAATATATACTACCTCCTAGTTTATAGCCTGATCTAAAGCTATTCTTCTGCTTTTCTGTTTATTTGTGAATAAAAAAGAGTGTTTCTGTTTCTGTGTAGAATCTACTTGGCTTGCACTTAATGCACTTAGAAGTGATTTAATTCTAAATCTTGTCTAAATGACAAGTACTGTATGGGTTTTTTGTTGACATTAATAGGATTAAATCAGACAGGAGATATATACTGACAGAGAGGCAGGAATTAAGGATCATAAAAATAACATTTGAAATGGTTCTTAAATTGATATAAAGCTCAAAAAAAGTGCTAGGAAAAAGCACTAAGCAGGGTGAACAAAGGAAGTGCACTGTGCAGTTGTAAAAGAACTAAGGGTAGGAACAGGTGAAATAAAAATGGCAAAGGACAGTTTTACGAGGTCTGTTAATACAAGAGAGAAGTGCCCTAAAGACTAGAAAGAGGCCAGAGCAGTTCTAATATGCAAGAAAGAGAAGCAGTAAATGCAACAGAAAGTTAGAGATACATTAGTTTAACTTTTGGGAACTCTTCATAGAGATTGAGTGTGGGAACCCCCAAGAAAAGCAAGGAGATTCACATTATATTCCCTTTTCTTTCTCCTCAATCTCGAGGTTTTCAGTTAAATTCTCCAATAAAAATAATTTATATTATATTCTTATCCAATTCCTTTGTAGCTGGAAAATTTGGATACAGTTAAGGAGGGGAATCTGTTCTTGAAATACCTGAGTGAAAACTTTGTGTTGTAAAAGATCGATCTAATTTCTCTGAGTAAAGAAAGCTGAAGGGAAAAGAGAACTGTAACCTACTAAATATGAAAGGATTATGTGCTACGGAATATCATATTTATGTAAGGTACTGTCTTTTGAGTTTATACTCATGAACTGAAAACATGACACCCAGATGACCACACAGTCCACAAGACTAAATTAGGAATGGATAAGTAACACATTTTACACCTATGTACAGGAAAAGACAGATAACTTCCTAATCTAACATGGGCTGCAACAGAGTTGTTGGGAGACAACAAATTGTTCTTGGTGGTGGTATAATTAGGGGGAAGACACATGAGGTTCAGTAGAGAAAAATTGAAGTATTTCACCTTGGTGTGAAAGGACATTTACTGCAGGAGGACATTTGAATCTCTAACATCAGATACCAGTTTTTCAACATGTGGCATTTACACAAATTTACCATCTTTCAAGACAAGACAGTACATGCTACTGCACATTTTGGGACATTCAGTCTGTGTATTTTCTCTCTACAGTAGAATAAATCCTATTCAGTTGTTAAAAAAAAACCAACAACAAACAAACAAGCAGGAGGGGTGGGGGAAGACAAGGGCTAGAGGTTTGAAATGAAGTCACAATATTGTGTGGCTTTTCACTCTCTTCTAAAGGAAACATCAATTTAGCAATGTTGTGGAAGAACATAGTCTTGATGATCTAGGTTTTGCATAGTTTTTGGTTCAGAGAACATAATCAAGACTTCACATTATACATGGTCAGACAAAAGGCCTTTGATTGCCATTTATAATTTTTTCAGCAAGTTGTAATCCTTATTAATTCTTTTTCTCATAAAAATTCCCAATACAAAAATTTCCTCCTAAGAATTCCTTAGTATAATAAAGATTTTTTTTATGTTTCACCCCATGGAATTTTATTTCAGGTATAGACTTTTAATAGCTATTTCAAGAAAATAACTGTTAAAATGAAATTGATTTATGAATAATTACATAAAACTCAAGTCACACAGGTAGTGCTTTTGTTGCTTTCCTCTTGCCAGATGAATACTAGAGAACGTGAAAAATCCAAACTAAAACTTTATCATGCTGTATAGTTCAGGAATGTACATAATACTTTTTTCTGCTCTCTCTCTATATAGAGAACTATATAGATTAGTGGAGACTAAATGACCTTAAATAGGAGTAGTATCCATACAGAAACTCTACAGAGGACTGTGGGATGAAAGATATGAAGAACATACAGAATAGACAGATGGATGCAGATTAAATTCAGACATATGACACACATGGTGCTAACCCCATGGACTGAAAAGAAAATTATTTACCTGTACTGCTTGCTGTGAACTACTGCAGGCTGTTTATTACATCTTACCTCTTCCTAGTTCAACAAATTCAGTTTAGGGTTGCTAAATGCACTTCTGAGGAGAAGGATGTGGAGGTCCTGGTAGACAGTAGACTATCCATGAGCCACCAATGTGCCATTGTCGCCAAGAGGGCCAATGGAATCCTGGGCTGCTATCTGAAAACTCCCTCAGTGCTTCTAGTTCTCTCTTACCCCAGCCATGCTGATTTCCTGTCAGGGTAGAAAGATAAATTATTATATCAATACAGCAATTATCAGTCAAAATACTCTGATGCATTTTGTTTTATTTCACTGTGATGCAAAATAACTGACATGGAACATTTCCCTCTCTAGTACCTGCATTTCTTCTGGATTTCATCTGTAAGTAAAGGGCCCTTTATGTATTGTGATTATGGAAAAGAGTTTTCCTCAGCCTTGGGAAGTGCAAAGACATATAGAAAGAACCTGTCTCTATTTTCCTACTCATGCAAAATTCTTTCATGATTATTTTTTGCTGCTTTTTGCATCCTTTATTTTTCCATATAATTTTTAATGTACATACAGCTCTTCCTGCACTTCAGTCCACTGCCTTTTTGGAGAAACTTTAAGTTGCACTTCCAAATAATATGCAGGTCAGCACAAAATAAAAAAGTATTAACAGACTTATTCAAGCCAGGTATTAAAATTAATTTTGTTCCTTTCATTTATTAATTCAGACCTGCAGCAGTGTGTTAGGAAAGATCCTCATCAAAAAAACAGGCCATTAAAAAAAGAGAAATTGAGAAGTATTTAGCCTTTTATATTAACTAGCAGTGTGAAGTGGAACTAGTCTGAACAATTTCGCCTTGAGATGGTCCTCTGCTGAAGTAGCACAGTATTTTTCTTCCTACCAAAATATAACTATTTCAAGCACATAACCCGCTCCCGGTTATAGTCACATCACAAAGCAGAGTCTGTCATACGTAACTCCCAGAACTGTAACAGGAGTTATGTGCTTAAGTATCAGTTAACGTGCGTGTGCAGAAAATCAAGCAGCGCGAAAGCAGAAACGGCTTTTGCTAGTTATTTGCGTTTATTGTTAATCTTTGCTCTAAAAGAGAAAAAAAATTAAAAACAAACAAACAAAAAAAGCCCACAACCTTAAAAAAAGCATTTGCTGCAATCTATCCAGTCAAAAATCCAATTTAACTTTGACAAAATAGGATTTATGTGCCAATGTTGGATGTAAGAACCCCAGAGAAAGCATTACAGTTTTATTCACTTCGTATGCATTTTGATGTTCTATATTTGGTGGTTTTATCTGACAGCACTCGGTTTGCCCGATGTCACAAATTTGCTGTCTGTACTAACACGCAGGATGCCAATACTCAACAGAAGTATCACTTTCCAGCCTTGTCACCTCTGAGCTAAACCCCACAGTATATGCTATTCAAGTTTTCTGAGAATGAAATCGTTATTCAGTATCTTCATATTTGTTATTACAAAGTGTGAATCTCAGCATCCTGATCTTTAAGTTTTCTTTTTGTTAGTTCTGCAGATAAAAGCTTCATTTTCATTACCTTGTAACCTCAAAATTCTCATTAAAGTCTAGGGAAGCGGAAGGCAGGCACTCAGAGTTTGACAGCAGGCCCTTATTCAGAGTCTGTGACACACAAATGAAGCATTAAAACACCTAAGTTACTAACATTTGGAGCAAGGCACTTTTGCAGTACCCAGTGGAAAAAGAGGAAAGTCTATTCAGGTTCACGGAATATTTATACATTAGAATCTGTCTTGAACGTTCTGAGGATTATTCCACAATTCTGGCACTGTCCTGCTCCTGTTCCTCAGGTTAGCTGAGGCAAACCAGCAACTGTGCATCTTCAAAATAGTTAAAGAAGTTCTCTTGCTGGCTTCTTTGTGCGAATTTGTGTTCGTGATCCATGGCTTCATCCAAAACGCTCTGGCTGCAGAATGAGCAGGCTTATTTTGCTCTTGGTAATAGCAGTTAGGCTGGCAGCAGACAGCGAGAACTTCCATCACACGTCTTGGCGGTGATTTGAACATGGCTGTATGCAGCGGTAGGAAGTACAGAAGAACATAGAAAGTATCAAACCCCACAGACTTTCTCATAGGTATTGGCAGTCATCCTGTAGTAGATTATTTAGTGCTGAAAGCAGCACTACTTAATGCTGGAAGAAGCATTCAGTGGGGGTACAAGACGAAAAATGCAGATATAACTTGACTGAATTCAATCTGGAACCATTCCTCTGAATCTCTCTTGTCCTGTAGATTTAAACTGTGATCAGCTACTAAGTTAGGCAAACCTTTGGTCTAATGCAGTGCAATTATTCTTGTGTATTTAGCCAGGCAGGCTTCTGAGTGCTTGAAAAATAGCATAGTGGCTCACTACGTAGAAACAGGGCTTCAGAAAAAAATCCATATATTTTTATGAAAAAGTTGGAGAATGAATGCTGGGAAAAGAAAAAAACAAAATCATTTCCAGCAGTATTGATCAATATAAGTATGTAGAAATGTACTAATTTTTTCAGTTAATCTTTTTTTTTGAGCAAAGAAAGTCTGTCCTGTTAACTTTTTTTACAGCATTTCCTACTAACAATTGCACTGCAATGTTTATAAACTATTGTAAAGTTGGTGTGGTAGCACCAAATCAGTGATATTAAGGAAAGCCAATGCAAAAAGCGGTTATCCATCTATTGTAGAGTTGAACTAATCCACTTTCCACTGGCCAAACTATTAAAGTGTTTGATTCTGTATTTTGGGGTGGGACAAGCTTGTTTCAGTTTTCACTTTGAGAACATTTACGAAAATCTAATAAATTTACTTGTTCTGGTTTTATCTCTGTGTAGGCAATTTACATGTAATATAATATTAAAGTCAAAATTACTCCACTATAACCTACAGAGCTCTGATTACATCCAATGTCATTCTGTGTACATACTGGACTATATACATGATATTAACTTAGATCAAAAGATTCATTTAATGAGTCATCAAAACTCTTATTATTCACTTCTTCGTGACTCATCTTGGTAGGTAAACTTTTAAAATCAAGTTACTGTAGTTCCATCGAAACACTCAGGCACTGAGATTCTATTTTCTTTGTTTGCTTTCCAAGGACAAGCCAAAACCAAAAGGTTTATGACTAAACAAACAGTGAACAGTATGTACCATACAATATAAGGTCATTTCTTTATTGAAGGTTACTGGCGACATTGAGCACGAAATGTGAAGGGCTTGCTCACACACCAGAGTTATAAGGTAAAAATACTTCTGGTTGCCATGATAATTACATTGCAAATGCTAAGGAAGTTTTAGAGGCACGAACAAGGCTTACAGCTATAGCTGGAGAGAGTTTGCTCCTGGTTTGTCAGTTTGCTGCTCAGAACTGGGTGCAGGGCCCAACACTAAACTATTTTAAGGTGGGTGAGTATGGTCTCTGGACTTCGCTACCTGCACATGCTAATCTAGTGCCTGGTGTTAATTCAGTTTTAGTATAACTGTTGACAGCCCCAGAGAAATTTCCAAGAAGCTGTGGATTTGCAAAATTGGTGACCCAAAAGGCAAATCCATCTATGTTTACATTGGCTTTAAACCCAGAAATCATGCATTTGTGCTCCAATATCATGAGTTTTAAAATAAATTTGGTATTTTGAGTAATCTTTTGAATTCTTTTCTCTGTAGCAGATTGGAGGTAGAACCAACACAAACTACAGTGTCAAGCACAGCTAGATGGGCATCAAGGCTTCATATTATCTGAACCTAAACTGGATCAAATTCTGACCTAGTTTGTCTCATGTAGTTGTTTATAACATTCATGGCTCTATTTGATTATGGTTTTGTTCATTCAATGCTTCCTTCTCCTTCCCCAGCTTTTTGGGTACCCTCTCACTTGTAGTGATTAACCCTTTAATTAGAATCATAGAATCACAGAAATGTAGAATTGTCTAGGTTGGAAAGGACCTTTAAGATCATCTAGTTCAACCATCAACCTAATTGTGACAAAAGCCATCACTAAACCATGTCACTAAACGCTATTTCAACCCATCTTTTAAACATCTCCAGGGATGGTGCCTCAACCACTTCCCTGGGCAGCCCATTCCAATGCTTGATAACTCTTTCAGTGTAAAAAATTTTTCTAATATCCAATCTGAACCTGCCTTAGCACAACTTGAGGCCATTTCCTCTTGTCTTGTTGCCTGTGACCTGGGATCAACCCCTGCCTCTCTACAACCTGGTCACAGAGAGAAATAAGGTCTCCCCTCAAATTCTTTTATGTTGTCTTTCATCCCTGTATTTGCAATCCTTATTTGGCCTTCCTGCATATCTGTGTAACCTGTCTTTCAAAGTAAAAGGAGGTGATGAAACTTACACAGAAAATTGTATTTTCTTGACACAATTACATGGATGTCATCTTGAATATGTCAGTGATTGGAGGCCATATTGTCAAAGGTGTAAATGAGATTATGGGCATAACTATACCAAGAGCTTTTCAAGGCAAGCCCTGGAAACTACACTTACAGTACTGATTGGTGCTCAACTACCAAGTGATATTCTAAAGGATACTATTTAAGTGTAATGAGATTACATCATTGGGAAAAAAAGACTAATGTGACAAGATATATTTTGGGATTTGCAGAAAATCCATGCCTGTATTCCATTTTGGCTAAGGCAACACTTCTGGGCTGCCAAACACTACCAACTTGAAGAAAGATATAGCCAGATGGTCCAGAATCTAAAAGTTGGTTAGTTGACCTTAGAGACTGTTGATGAAATGTTGGTTTACTTTAACAAAACTTATGGAAGATGTGAGATTTTTACACACGGGACTACAGGACCTATATGATAATTCTGCTTTTTTATACCTACTACTCTAGGACAAGGAGAGCCAAATATCAGCTGCAACAAGGGATTTTGTGTTAGTAACTAACTAAGTAACTACTTTTAGTTTTAGTTTTACTAACTAACTAAGTACTAACTTTTCCAGCTCTAAGTATTAGAGCTGGAAAGGAAATAGAGACTGAAATCTCACTACTGGTCTTTAAAAAAACATACATAGCTTAAACAATATTTCCTAGCAAGGACATTAACAGCTGATGCTGTCTGAGGAGCAGAGGCCTGACTTAGAGGACATTTCAAGGCCTCTTTCAGATTCACTTCTGTAGATGCTGTAGATGTCTCTATTGCTGGAAAAAACTCATAGGCACTAATAGACCATTGTTCACCTAATGGTTGTCCCAGACATTAATCTTTGTATTAGGACTGTTAATTCCCTTCTGATGTGTTGCTGACTGAGAAATTCAAATTTCACACTGATAATGATATCACTTGATTATTCCTTGCCACAGGTTCACAAATGCCACTTCTGAACTACTCTGTATTACAGTTATGTTGCGACCAAGTCATTGACCGCTAAACCTATTGCACTAACCTGATAGGTCATAGCCATTCATGCACTGAAGTCAAAAGTGTCATCTAACTCATTGTGCAATGCTGGAAGCTGACACTGCATATTTACAAGTTTTATGTCAGTAGACGGTGATTGCAACTGTTCATTATTCACATTAGATGGGTTATGACCTTTAAGCTAGCAGGCAAAAATACCTTGTGCTACTGAACTCAATAAGGGGCTTAGTAGAAGTGCCAGAATCTACCCCAAAATATCAAGTTGAAAGTTAAGTATCAAAAGTTGGACAATGGAGACAATCTATGTGTTTAAGGAACCTAAATAAAATGCTTAGCACCCCAAAATGCTAAGGTTTCTTAGATTTCATTGGAGTATGTGAAAATTACAGGTTTCTAGTATTTTGTTTTTAAAAAGGCTTTTTATGTAGGTCCCCAGTGAAGTGCATAAAACTAATTTTAGCCACCTGACTTGGAATATTTCAATCAAAGTACAGTTTAAAATAATTCTACTTGCCCACTTTCTGCAGAAAAGGCTTTACTTTTCATAACCAGACCATAAGAAGTTAAGAACTTTCATTTTGTGTACTCTTCCCCTTTCAGTAGTGATGTGATTAAGAGTGTTTGTCTTTCTCTATGAGAATAGAATTTAATAAGTATTTTTTATATATTCATCATTATTATATAAATGAATTCTATTGAATTTGTGTTGTGCTGTTAACAAAGAACAGTATGTCAAGCCTATTTTTCATATGCTTATAATTATTTAATTAAAAGACATTTATGTGATCGACGACAAAATTAGTATTTTTTTTTTCATTTTCTTTTTTCTTCCATTCTATATTTTTTTAAAAATGCCATAAAACCACAGCCTCTGAATAGAAAGGTCAAAGTGTAAATTTACTTCTATTTAAAAGCTGAGGTATTAATTTTATTATGTATGTGAATCCAGATGGCTCTCTTCTTTACCTGCACAAGAGTATGTTATTGGATTGAGCTTGTTAGGTAACTGTGTCTACTTAAAAGACAAAAGCTTTTTTCTGGAAAATGTCAGTGTTAACAAAGTGTTCTGCAGTGATTCAACCCAAATTGAAATGATTCATTATATCAAAATGACACAAGACACTTTTAAAGTGATTAAAAACAAATGTATGCTGCATTTTCTCAGCTTATGCATTATGAGGGTTGTAACTCAGAACCAGTAACTGGTGTTTTAGACAGAAAAGAGGGATTGCTTTAGTGTGTCATAAAAGATTCTGCCTCACCAAGAAGCCTAGCTTATAGGATACAAAGGGATGTCATACTCCCTACCTGGAAATGGATCAAAGACTACATAGGGTAGTTTTTTGAACAGTTATTTTTCCACAGATACCTCAAATGTCAAAATTTGTCTAGTTTTAGAATGAAAACATATTTTGTAATGTAAGGAGTAGAAGAAAGTCCAGAGCTTGCCAAATTAACTTCTATCCTGCTTAAAATAGAAGAGCTTATGAAAATGAGAGAGACCAATGGCGTGCACCATGGACAGGCATACCTTTGTGAAACTGTTATCCCTTTACTTCAGAAGAGGAAACATCTCCAAGCTTCTGTGTCTCTGAACTCACATTTTGTCCCTGGAGTAGATGCTGGGCACAGTACTGCTTTCTTTAATGCCTGCACCAGTCTTCTTACTGAGGTTAGTCAGACTGGGGCATGTCACTTCCTACATAGGAAATATGTAGTGATAGCAGAGTAAATAAATAAATTTTTTTACAAATGTCGCTGCTAAAAAATGTGAATTCTTCCTCCTATCAAAGAAATCCTAAGTGGAAAGGGGATGAGTTTGGAACTGCAGACCAATATTCCTCATTGCACGTTGTTTCTGAGCCTGTGAAACAAAATAGAGTGAGTCTGCAATAGTCACACGCTGCGTTAGCAGCATATTGCAGTTTCAACTGCGGACATGGAGTAGAGCAATTACTTGTTATTGACACTCCTAAGGATAAAAAACTATACTTGCTAATTTTGAAACCTAGCTGAAAACTTGTGCAGGGTGCTGTTTAGGATTATATAAACTGTGAAAAGAATAGAAGGGTGTTTGGAAAAGCAGAGATTAATTAAAGGCAGCCTACAAAGTCTGAGAAGAGGCAAGACACACTTCAGTAAGCCTTTGTGACCGTCTGAGGAGAAGATGGCCACGCATGGCTTCCACGTTGTCTTCTTACATGTAGATTAAGACCAAGCAAAGCAACAAGGCTCCGCATCAGCTGGCTGCTTTGGATTAGTCCCTGAATAATGACAGTGATGCGAAGTGTTGCCAAAACCTCAAGCTATGTGAAGGGGAAAACAAATGGATTAGAAGTTAAAAGCATACGTGTAGCTGCCTATCCTTCACGGAGCTGTGGGGCAGAAAGTAAACGCAAGGTATTGAAAAGAGAAATGATGGTGTGATGTTTGACACTGCAGCAATGTCTGGCTAGAAAGAAGTATTGAGAGGATGAGAGCACCATGGGAGAGAATATGTGGCCTACAAACAAACCTCATCTCATGCCAGCACATTAAACCAGTTAATAACAATTGACAATATTTATATCCAGAGTATTTTTTGGAAATATGCAAAAGAGCATAATGCCTGCTGGTAGGTCATGCCTTCTGTCACAACTCTTCTCTGAACTAGTGGTTTTATCCAATTTAGCATTGTTACTGTGATAGATTTTAACACGATTAGGGAGATTGCCTCTTCTTGGTACTGTAGTCTGTGATTTACAAAAAAACACAAATCTCTTTCCTGTACACACCAGTTTGTGATAGGTAACATCCCATGGTGATTCCAGGGCACCTAAGAAGAGAAGGCACTTAGATTTACTTGATTTTGAGTTTCAGGTTGTTGACATTTTTCACCACATCACTAGGTGTTGAATTGGGCTTTTAGATACTTCACAGATTTGTGCAAGTAAGTGGCCACAAACTTACTCTGGCCCCCACAGAAATATTAATGGGGTGTTAAGGACGGTCCAAAGCCCCTGGCAAGTGCATTCATGAAGAGAATCAGGGCAGGATGTTAGATAGGGAGAAGCGCTCTTGGTCACTGACAAAAGCACAGTTCCAGCAGCTCCATGGGCCTGCTCCATCTAAGTACAGTCCGTCTCCAATGCCTCTCACCTCCTCCCCATGGAGTATAAGCTTATAAACACAAGCTGGGATGCTTCATCCTTTCCTGCTGCAGCCTGTGCAGGGCACCCGCACGCACGCTAGCCAGCGCTTCCCTCTCCACCGAGCATAAACCTGCTCTTTGTCAGATGGCCCACAGGGGAACTATCGAACATGTACAGCAAGGGCAATGTTTTGCAAGCAAGGAAAAGAGGGAAAACAGAGGGAAGCAAATGTCAACAAGCAAAAAGAAGTGGAAGCACCTGTTTGGCAGTGAGGAACAGCTGTACATGTGCAGCTGTTGCTCTCCCCCCCTCCCAGCCCCAAAACACCACGTGCTTGTTGCTTTACTTATGGTTGACCAGGTTCTCTGTAGGCCTGTAAGATTTAGTTGATGCTATTTAGAAAAGGAGGCTCCCTCACCCTGTGGATTTACTCGGCTTTAATCAGAACTTCCATGGCAAATAGCAGACCTATAAAAGATGTACCTGTTTTTTTTAATTTTATTTCTTCTAGAAAGCAGTTTTGAATTGAAAGTTTTCCTACTACTGATCCTTAAAATAAACTGTGGATGACTTTTAGAGAACGTTTTGAAGTCCAGATTTTATTTTTGTTATCTTCTGCCTCTGTGTCCTGGTTTGAGGTAAAACAAACCAATTTTCTGTTCAGTAATTTTACTTTTTTTTCGCTGGGCCTCATCTAACTAACCACGACACTCAATTTACTCTTTTAACTGAGCCTGAAAGCAGTGTAATTCACGGAGGAGTTACTTAAAGTGATTCTGCTTGTTGGAATATACATATGATCTTAATTTTTAGAGTATATTTTTTTTTTCTTTAATAGGATTTTTTTTCTGTCAGAAAATGCACTTTCATTGCAATTTAAATGTTTTCTAGGTTATTTCCATAACCACTTTGATTACAATAGCTTATTTGAAATTATGCATACATCTTTCCTACAGGCAGGAAATGTCCCGTTCTTCAATCATATGTAGGCACTTAATTCCTGCTGGAGAGCATCCAGCTCACAGTATAATTACGAGCAACAGTGAGAACCACCGAACTCTCTTGCATTGAACCATGAAGTATAGAAAGTATGCGGAGAGAATGCAGGTGTTGTAGCGATATGTAAGCTGAAAATAATTGGCCTGCAAACTGAGCATAGATGCCTAGCCATGTAGTAAACTGTGCAGAGTAGCCTAGTCAAAAAGGAATTAACTGCTGCTGAATTCCAGACCACCAGCACTACTGTAATCACCAATTCATAACCAGCCTGCCCGTCTGCATTTCTTATTTCCCTTTCTTGTAGCGTGGATATATCATATGCCAGCAATAAATAATTAGCTGAAAGATAAGTTATCTATGACAAAATTCAGACAGCTGAAATGTACATGCATCAGTTAGTTTTGCCATAACATACACAAAGATAATTGGAAGTTGAGAACATATGGGACAACAACATTAGGGCATGCAGTTAGTACAAAATTCAGCATTCATATATTCTGTTCCAGAAAAGGTAAAATATTAAATGTGGGAGGTTTTTTTTTCTTTTACAAAAAAAAAAAAAAGGTCCATCCTCTATTACAATGGTAAAGAACAGAGTGATCTTTTGTAAAATATATTATTGGCAATGATTTCTTCCATTTGTGTCTGCCAAGTTTTATGACAGTGTACATAAAACCAACTGTAAAGAATCTTATAATTAGAGTACTCATCATCTTGCTTTAAAAATTGGTTCTAAAAAATAAATCCCTTTAGTGGATGGCACTTAACTCCGGTTGACAGTAGGCTCAGTCCTACGTGTTTTACTCATAGCCTTAATGTTAGTGACGTCAGTGACTTTTGAACAAAGCCAGCAGGGTTTGCCCTGAGTCATGTTTGCTCAGAGGGAATAGGCCTAAAGAAAATTACCTTTAAGAAAAATTATAGTATAATCCAAGAAAAATATCTTAATTTCCTATTAAAGAAAGGCATTGCTTTTCCTGTGAGGGAATCATGTTCAAGGACCCTTTTATATCTGCATGCTTTGGGTGTGCTGAAATACACTGAATTGTAGCCTGCTGTCCTTATTTTATATACTATTTTGAAGGCACTCCTATATAAACATTCCTCCAGCATGCACACCTCCAGTGAAGTGTAGCGCTCTGCACAGCATCCTCAGCTCAGGGGGAAACCTCTTCTCTGAGTCACGCTACAGTGATTTGTCACAAGAAGATGTCCCTCTGAAATCCTACAAGTCTACTAATTGGGGGCATGGTGTGCTTTTTTGAATGTGGTCACTGCTCCATGGCCCCTACAGTGAGATAATCAGAGAAAAGGAGGAGGGGGAAGGAAAACATGTCAAAGCTCTGTTATTCTGACACGACTTTGCAGTAGCTCTTTTGAAAGAAAGATCTCTTTTACTGGTCACATTTATCGCTGGCAAAGAAGACCTGCTTGTAGAAATCTATACCTTTGCCTGAGGAATGTTAACATGTTTAGATTGATACCTCAAGAGGTCTCCTGAAGTTTGATCTGTGGTTTGCTCTGTTTCTACTCCACGTCTGCAGCTTCCTGTGCTTTCTGATGTCATGTACTCCTGCAGGGAGCCTCCATGCATGGTCCACAGCAACCTTCCAGCTGGCTGTTTGCTGCCCAGCCTTGTGTGGAAGGCTACCTGGCTTAAAACACTTTACAAATAGATATTAGAGCCTCTTTCCTTTTTTGCCTTACTATTAGTCAGCAAAAGGATCTGGTCTCAGCTCTGTATCTTTGATGTCAGCATCAAACTTTGCAACATTATGAGTGTCAAGAGTCTCTTTAGTCACTTCTGTTCTTGATTATCTGTAATTTCTCCAGGATTACCTTAAAAATACTTTGCATTCAGTAGCACATTTTCTGTGTCACTTATTTACCATTTGTTTACCATTTCAAGAAAAACAGAAGAAACACAACAGTGACAATTAACAGCAAGTATTGTTTCTCTAAGACAATTCTTGTAATTAGTATGTTAATTTCCGACAAATATGACCAAAGCTATAATAGCAACCAGTATTACCATATGCTTCTGGGAAGAAAATAATTACCAATTTGTTTAAGAGTCTTCTGGGAAAGGAGAATAGAAGATCTGATTTAAGACAATGTGATGTCTTGAGAAAATTACACTATGTCCCTGTCATATTTTTATCTATTATGGTGCTGTCTGGTGATGCATTTCCATTTGAAGAGTGTTATAATTTATCATGCAACTAGGGATCCTCTGAATTATGGCTAGTTAAGTATCAGTAAGCAGAACATCGGAATCTGCTGAATGTGTGGCAGAGAGGTAACCACTAGCTAAAGATGGAATTGGTCCTTTTAGATCTCCTTGTACGCTATTACCAAACCTTGACCTGGTGGGTTGTTTTTTTTTCGTCTCTTTTTGGCAAGGGAATTTGGACAATAATTATTTGATAAGATTTTTTAAAAGGATCATTGAACTATATTCTGTCTGTACTTCTGTATATTGCAATCCAGCCCAAATTTGCTTGTCATCGCTTCATGTTAAAAGATCCAGGATGTCTCCAAAGGAAAGATCATCAGGGTTGGCATAAACCTCCCCCTGGGCTTCTGTAGCCTAGATAACCTTAGATATCTTCTGCTGATTCAGACTCTTGTGATGATTATTTCATCTTTTCTCACCCTGGAAACACACACATTTCTTGTCTAAACTATGGAGTGTAAAGACAAGCAGTGCAATGATGCCATATGCTGATGAATCAATGTGAAAGAAGTTTGGCAAATTATACCTTAGTTTAAAAAAAAGGAGGCTCTTCCTGGGCATTTAGGCTCTTCCAAGTCCAGGTATGTCTCTTCAAATGGGGTAGGGTGTTTAGCCAGTTAGTGTGTACTTTTACAGATTTTATAAGTATTCTCTACTTTTTAAGTCTTTCCAGCTCCTCTGTTTATTATTTAGAGCAAGTACAAAAACATTGTACCAAGTTCCAAGTTAGGCAGAATCTAAATATGTAAAATATTCTGTAGCTCTATCAGCAGCTCCAGCTCTTTTCTTATAGGTATATGAGAATTTCTTGCAGAAACTAACCAAAGAAAAGGCTGAAAATCTACTCTGAAAGAACATAAACTTTTGAGAAAAAGCTCATAAAAATAGTCTGTGGCATGTTCTGTTTTCCTTGCACGGCTACTCAAGTGGAATATTTTCTAGCTTTTTGTTTCTGTGAAACTGCACTAGATGTGCTGAGTGCCTGGAGGTTGCCTCTGAATTGGGGTGAGGAGTATTCTTTCCCATGATTTGATATTTAAAGAATTTGAAAGGAAAAAAAAATCACTGCAGGCACACAAGAATCAAAAATCAAAGAATGCTGTATTAAAGCTGGATGAATATTTGTTGGAAAAATATCCCTCTGATGTAGCACAACAGTTTATTCATTCTGGCAGGTTTTGTGTGATTGAGAACTCTGATTTTAGTTTCCCAAAAGTTCTGAAAAATCAGGTTGTTTCATTTTCCCAATGAAGCAGTTTGCCTTTTCTCACGAAGCCCGTGGCATTCAGTATTTTAATGTCTTAAGTTTTAATATTAAAATGCTGAAAATTTAATGAGCATAGTTGTCTCTCAAGAAACTTTTATTTTTTTTAAAGAAAACATTTCCTCATTATTTTTTCTGAAAATCCTATTTATCTAACTTTTGAATAGTATGCTGAAGCAGTTCATAATTTAATTTAACAGACAAGATGAAGAGGTTTTTTCAATTAGGTAACGCTGTACCATGTTTAATTACATACTTCATTCTTTTTTTCATAATTGAGGAGTTCTGGTAACTCTTATTTTGAGCCTATGATATTTCCATGAGAAATTTTCATCTTGCCATATGGCTATTTTACCATCTGTGGTTTTAATATTGCAAAAAGGCCGTTTGCTGCATTGTTGGACCCCTGAGCAGATGGAAGAAGAGAGATTTGTAGATGTTTACAAAACTGAGTTCATTTTAGAACGGGTTCAAGTCCCCATTAGTAAATTCTGGACCAATAAGATCAATACTTTTCCAGTGCATTTCAAAAAAATTATATATACAACAGAATTAAAATATAAATGGCATCTGGCTCATCCTTTGTAAAATAAGAATAGTTCAAAACCCAATGTAATTTGTTTCTANAAGAATAGTTCAAAACCCAATGTAATTTGTTTCTATGTACATTCAAACATTGGGAAGTGCCTCCAACTGTGTGAAAATTTGCCCTTGTTACATGCTATTTTGGGAAAACTCTAGATCACAGAATAGATTTATAGCAATTCTCAAACTTGCAATCCCAGGTAAGCCATGCACTATAAAATATAAAAGGACTTAGCTTAGGCACCTGGTATAAATTTAGCATAAACAATTGAATATGAATATGAATATGAATAT
>VZTM01026015.1:2034-18115 GCA_013400555.1 Jacana jacana | reverse complement strand
CTATGATTCTATGATTCTAAGAATCAACTGATCATTAACTCCATGCCCTGAGGACATATCAGACCCTTTGGAATAAGCAGTCAGCAGTGCAAAGGTGCATCTCGTGCTTAACTTAGAATAGGCCAGGTGGGATGCTGTGAAACAAGGTAAAGGAAAGCCTTGAAAGAGTGGTGATTAGGATCAACATATGTAGAGAAAGTGGGAATGTGAAGCTGATGGATCAGTGAAGGGAACCTGGGAGCTTGCCAGCCACCACAACTCCCACCTGCCTGAACTAACACAGTAGTGCGGCAGTATTTCCACAATATGGGTAGCCCAAGGGCAAAGTAAAGGGCCCACTCTCCTCTAGTGTTGGGCAGTGCTTTACTGGGAATAAATAATTTCTGAAGAATCCTCCTCCCAAGCCCACGAAAGAGGAGGCACGCTTGTAAAGATCAAGGAGAATAGAAAGAGGAAGATGAGAGAGAAGAGAAATCAGTACTCAGTGATATATTGAAATAAATGCTCAGGAGCTGTACAATTTGTTTTAAGGAAATAAGAATCAGCTTTCAAATTTTATTCCCACCTCTCTCCCTGATGTTCTTAATAGGCAGCACTGCAGCCTGAGATGCAGGAGAACAGGGGAGATTCTCCTGGAGGCCCAAGAACGGAACAAGAGAACACATTTCTTTTAAATAGGTGCCAGAATAACTACTGTTGAGCATGGTCCTGCACTCTGCCTTTTAGCAGTTTCTCCAGAGTGGGTTACCCACTGGTGGGAGAATGGGGAGTGGTGTGGCCGGGGGACAGCATGGCCACCCATGGGGCAGCACCTCCCTCCCTTCTTCCCCCCCCCCCCAGCTACCACTGCTCCTCAAATCTCTGCAAGCAAGAGGAAAATAAAGGCCTGTCAAGACTTTGACCCCCTCCTCTGCTGAGTCTATGGGAGTATTAGAGCGCCTCCTCATTAGAGAGCAACAGCCTCCTCACCAGTGCTTTGCACAGGGAGACGAGGGAGAGAGGTAACCCTGAGCATACCCACTTCATATCTATACCGGGTATTTCCCTGTGCAGTCGTTCGGGCTCCTGCGCACACACGCACATTGATGTGAGCAAATGCATACCTTGATGATACCTGCTGTGGTAAATACCACACACCGCTACCGAGCCTCCACTTGAACTTCATACTAGCCTTTTGAAGAAAACAAGTTGAGACAACTTGGCAAAAGCCTGCTTATCTTTTTATCTCAGCCAGTAATCACACAGACTGCCTTGTCAGGTAATTCGGAGCACTAAGAAGAGATTAAGGTCTTTTTAGAGACATATAATATATGAATAGTGCTTTATCTGTGCCTAAAATACCCCAAATTAAATACCTATATATAGGTATACATCTGAATTTGGCTTTACATAAAGCTAGAAAATGTATTGCCTCCAGAATTTTAAGACGCTGAACTGTTAGATGATCTGAAATAATCTTAGAATGCAAAATACAGGTTATAGCACTGGAAGCTGAAATAAAAAGAAAAATTAAAAGTAAGATAAAAGTGGTAAACCCATCACAAGAGTAGGCAGCTCCTGACAGAAACCATAACTGTGGTTATTCAGACTGTGAAGCTGGGGCTGATCTGTCAGTAACAGACGGCAGCAGTGACTGCTCCACTGAAGCCCCTCGTTGCATTTCTGAGTGCTTCTAGCACCTCTCTGCAGATGAATCAGTAACTCTGAGACCGTGTTGGACACATGAGAGGACCAACCTCTGAAGGCCATGCCAGGGAACAACCAGCACAGGCTGTTCGCAATTATCAAACACCACATGATTCATAATTGGTCCTAACCCCATTATTTTTATTCAACCAAAACTGTGAAACCACAGCATAAATTCCCATTAGATCTAAAATATGAAGAAGCTGCCACCCTGGCCTTACAGCCCCAAGGCATAGAATCCTCTGCGCACCCTTAGAAAGCCTCATGCAGTAAAAAAAAATATATATTTATTTTAATTATAAATAAAAATTAATATTAGTATTATAAAGTAATATAATTTTTTTTCAGCTTTTACCAGAAAGCTCAGTGACACCAAGGCAGGAGATCTAGAAATCGGTAGTAAAAGGGCCCAAAGGTCTTGGCATTGTGGGTCTGAGGGTCTCAGGCCACCTTTCCCTCCTTCTCAGAAAAGCATGGCGCAGGGCTGTGGGACATGCTTCCCGTGCTGGTGCTCCCACCCTGCGAGACACCCTCTGCACATCACTCCTGCCCCTTCTACCAGCCACCCTCCGCCTCCAGCCAGCAGGTCTCCATCTTGCTTCTGGAGCTGCAATTTTCTCCACTTCGTTAAGTCAGAATTCTGACTATATCTAACTACTTCTTTGCTTTTTTTAACTCCTCAGGGCCAGAAAGTTATCCTAAGTGCTTTGCATTTACTTGGGTCTTTGGAGGGAGGTGAGGGAAAGGGAGAATTTCAAGACTTCCAGAAAATGGCAACTTTACCAACTCCTCTCCCAAATAGGTCTGCTTTTGTTTCTTTTTTTACGTAAAACCATTTGTGAAATTACTCACCGCAGTGAATTTTGGGCGTATTCATTACTTGACAGGAAGAAATCCTGGGAAGAAAAACCACAAGGAGGCTACGGTATTTCCTCTCTTACAAACCAGCAAAACCCCAACTGTGCTTCAACAGGCAGATGAAATTGCTAATACTCCATTTTTATAGTAAGCCACCTCGAGGTACTGACATCATGAAGGTTGCACCATTAGAAAATTGCACCACCTACAATTTTTTCTGGAGCCATTGCTCACAAGCACACCATAACATGTGGAAGGAACACATCCAAGTGGTTTGCAAAGATGTGGCAATGCAGGAAAAGGGCCTGTCCCCGTACAGCCCATCCTGCAAAAAAAACCTGGGCTGCTTGAAGCAGGCTGGCTTCTGTCTGCCTGAAGGGATCTTGCCTGTGGTGGGGTGTCAAGAGAAAATGACCTTCCACCACCATTTGCAGCCTAAAATAAAGGGCCAGTTGCCACGTGGCTGATACAGAAGATAAAACTGTTGGCTGTGAATATTCTGAGTCCAGAAGAGATGGGGAGCAAGAAGCCTCAAGATCTGCTTCCCATGTGCCCATGTTTTCCTTGTAGTAAATGCTGAATAAAAACCAGAGCCAGAGATATTTTGGGCTGCCCCTGTCTTTCCTCACAAGCTATTTTGTGGAATGCCCCTGTACCACATGCAATTGTTAAGCATTGTTCCATAGGTTTGTCCTAGGTCATAGCCACACTTCGGTATGCAAGAGTTTCCTTTCGGGCCAGGTTTTTGACAGATCTGATTTCATGGGGAAGTCCCTTGATACTGCAGCTTTTTGTGTGCTTTTTTTTTTTTGTGCATTACTAGAAACATTTCTTTGAAACAATTTCCTGATGAGATTATCTCGGCTAGAGGGATACCGCTGCAGTTAGCATCCCTGCCTGTATATCCCACACGCTTTCTACATTCCTCCCTTCCACAAAGCTGTCATTTATTCCCCATCACACTGTAAAACTGCAGTAGAATGGGGCTGAGGAGTGTTTCAGGACAAATGGCACTAAAGATACAGACGTGCAGGCTGCTTCCTTCCTCAGGCAGACTGTATTGTTGCTTTTCTCTCGTTGCTTTTGCTTTCCCTTCCCACTCTATTCAGTGAGGTGAAACCACTCAGCGCTGCTGGAGAAACAGAAATCCAGCAGGCAACAGTGATGACCAGCCATGGACTTGCATCGGTTCACATCAGCCAGGCTCTCTGCTTAGAGAGCTGTTTTACTTTATACTGAAGCCTCAGATCTGAGCTCCATGTCCTTTCTTAGGCATTTGCAGGGAACTTAGGCATTTTGCAGTTCTGTGCAGCTAAAACTGGAGAGTGGTTTGGGACAGTAAAAAGCTTGTAGAAAGCTCTGGTAGTGAGGAGATATTGGCCTGTGTGTCCTGCCTGACCATCACAGGAGTTAAAAAACTTATTACCATGTTCCTAGTCCCCTTTGCTGGTGCTCAGGGATGAACCAGCAACCCATTTGCCCACTGAGAGAAGGGCTGTACGGCAGCATTGCTACCAGGGCAGTGCTCACCCAGCCAGTGCAGCTGGCCGTGCAATGCTGCTCACGTGCCCCTGAGTTTACTGGGCTTGAACCTGCCCGTGGTAATTGGCAAGTTCCTGGGATGTGAGGTGCTACCCTCCAGGTGCCAGCCCAATAGGCATCCTGGGAAACTACACGTGGAAGGTGTTTTCTCCCCACAGGTCTCCCTGACCTCCAGGCCATAGTCTGATGCTGTTGCCCTTAGTGCTGATAACATCCTACTTCCTCTGGCATTTGCAAATGGTTTTCACACTCCAAAATGACAGTCTGTAATGTCTAAGAAATCTTGTAAGCAGATTGGCAGCTCTGTGGAGATGTGAACCTTCTCCCCAGATGTGGGGATTAAAGGCTTTTGGCACTTCCCAGGAGACACACAGAGCTTTAAAGGCACTGGGTAGAACAAAAGAGCTGTGCTATCTAGCAAAGGGTTGGATGAACTCTGCTGAGCATTGCTATTTCCTAACCAGGCTACAAGGAGGAGGTGAGTAAAGTGAACACCATGAAAGCAGCTGGGCAGAGGATGTAGAATGCCCCTCATATGCTTCCCCAGCAGCACTGCCAGGTCTTGCATTACTTTTACAAACCTCCCTCTCTTCAGTATGCTTTGGAAACCCCCATATTCTGGAAATGACATCACCTTCTTTCTTTTTGAAAAACAAGAAAAAACAAAACAGACCTTTGTGTTGTTCTACATGTGCCAATGGAACATCTAGCAGTGCTGTAATTTCTCTGAAAACAAACCAGTTTGTGGCAAGATCTGTTAAAGGTCATGACATAATTTGCTGTGAGGAGAAGTCACTTGTTCCCCCTACCTGGCTGCACAGGAGAGACCCCCAAGAGCACTTTGATGTGGGTGACTAACAAATGGAATCATTAGGAGGTTTTTTGTTCCCCAAGACACCCAGAGAGTGGACAGCTGTTTTGGGGAGCGTGGTACAACAGAAATGACCCCCCACACTGTGCAGCGTCACTGATGGCTGCAGAGGCTGCAGAGGTCCCTGTTTCATGTCCCCAGATGATCAGAGCTAGTGATAGTGTAGCTGTGGGCACAGAATAAGAAACAGGGTACCCTCTGATACAGGGGTACAGGGGTTGATCTCAACATTTAGCCCCAGGATCCTGCCCCCTGCATGAGTATAAGGCAGTTGCCCCTGTATGAAGCCCAGATATGGCAAAATTTTGAGGCAGCGGCCTCAAAATTAGGTAGGTACCTACACCTCTCACAGGCGGCTCCACACCTCCTGAAGGCGACACCTGTCCCTAACAGGAACGTGTAGGACCCCCTAAGATGTCCCAAAGGGCGAGCCCTGCCCAGGCTGTGGAGAAATGGTGATGCATTGTACCTCTCCAGTGGTAAGGAGACTCCCATGTTGGCAACTTCTTGGAGAAAACCTAATTAAACAATCCTGCCCCAGGGGTCCCAAGAGCACCGTGGGGCCAGCAGCACCTCTTGCACAGGCAGCACCAGCTGCAGAGGGAAACCATGCCAACTCTGCCACTTATTTCTGCCTCTTTGTACTCTCTCTTCCAGCCTGAGAGTCCAGCAGCAAAATCCAGACTGTGGGCCACAGCAGAGGCTCCACCTGTGCAGCACTGGGAGGGAAAATGGGCCATGGTCACCAGTTGTTTTCAGTTACAGCTCTGACATAGAGGGATGATGTGGGGAGCCACCCTCTTCTGCTTCCCGTACAGCCATAACTCATGCAGAGTTGAATGAGGACTCATCAGGATATCCTTCCAAATTGCTTCCTCTCAGCTCCAAGGAAGGGGAAGAGGCAAATGATTCTATGTGTGACAAAATGGCCCTATCGACTCCATCCACCCCCACTGCCCTTCTCCAAACTTGCCGTAAAGGCTGTTGCCCCCAGCTTCTGCCCACAGACCACAGGATCATAGGATGGTCCAGGCCAGAAGGGACCTCCAAAGGTCATCTAGTCCAACCTACCCGCAGTCAGCAGGGACGCCCCTGACCAGGTTGCCCAGGGCCTCAGCGAGCCTGATGCTACCTGAGATGCTACCTGCTTGTCACAGTAGGATTTTCACAGCTTGCTGTGTATACAATGTTGTGCTCGCTCAGAATTGGGCCAAATAATGGTGCCACTTCTAACCAAAGGAGTTTCTTCCCTCCCACACATTCAATCCCAGTGCCCAGCCAAGTTCATCCATTTGCAGTGGTGGGAGCCACACTCATGGTCAGCAGTCTTTGCTCCAAAAGCAGGCAGGATGAGTAACTTTAAACAGCAGAAGGCATTCTGGGACCTACCCCTGGCTCAGTCTGGCACTGACAGGTTTGTACAACCTGTCCTTGTGATGTCTCACTTTACAGGTTACACAAGGCTTACATTGCAGTTAAACGTTGAAGGGGTACATCTTGAGGAACGGCTATTTGCCTTGGGCCACACACCCTGGCACCGGGTCAGCAGTTCCCACGTCCCCAGCACTGCACTGGCCCCAGCTCTGCCTGTCCCACAGGCGCCGCTCCCCTGGATCAGTTTTTGTATACCCAAACTCAGCTTTTAGCAGAGATGCAGACCCAACGATGGGGCTGTGCTCTCAGCTGAAGGGGAAAAGGGCTGGTAACGAGAAAAACAGCAGTATGCAGTGTTAATAGAGTTGGCTTTCAGAAAACCTTCCCCTATTAAATAGCTATTTGGCTGTCAAAAACACAATGCAAGAAACAGGCAAGGGAACAGTGCTACCTGCAAAGCTCATCAAAGCCCAAAAGTTAATTCAAAATCCTTTTATGGGAATTACTAGCAAATGCCAAGAATCAAGATAGTACTGAAAACAGCCTAGAAGAAACACAGCATGGTACGTGCTGCAGACTATTAAAAGCACTCGGTTTCAGTCTGCCACTGCTCAAGTCCCGACTCTGAGGCTGTGTGGAGCAAGGGGGTTGTGGTGATGTGCAGCCGAGGCTCTGGGTCTTTATGGTGCTTACTTACATGTTGATGAAGCCTGAAGGTCCTGAGCCTGGTCCCTGCTCTTGCATGGCATAGCCACCCCTGTGTGCATGCAGCAAATGTCGCAGCATGGTTTTCTCACTGTCTCGTGTCCCAGGCATGAGTGCAGGGCTATGGTAATTGCACAGGCATTTGCTGTGTGTTTCCAAGGCAAAAAAAAATAGTCTTCATCTTTCCCCTATGGCAGTGCTCAGGACCTCAACTTCATTTGACAGGAGGGCAGCCACAAAACTTTGTGCTCTTTCCTGAGCGGGCAACATGGACTGAAAGAGCAAGTCCAAGGTCAACACACAATGACTTAAATCTGGAGGAGAACCTTGCAAACACCTGAGGAATTATTGTCTCCATAAAGACATTGGTTAGGAAGCAGCAACTATAGCTAAAGAACAGTAGTTCCAAACAACGCTGCTGGCAAATACCAGTGTAACCATCCAAACGACACAGGGAGGACCTGTCCACTGCCCTGTGTGTCATTATGTTAGTCAAACCAGAATAAAAACGGTGAGAGACACTGGATTTCAAACTGGCAGCATTTTATACTTTTCTCCTCTCTTTTGCACTGGAACAAACAAAGATGGTGAGGAATCCAGCCCTGTGGCTGCTAGATAAATAATGGAACTTCTCAGGAACTGGATCTACCACCCAGTGGAAAAATTCAAGGCTAAGATCTTGATACCCTGCTGGAAGAATACTGCGTTTGAACAAAAGATCTTTCTGACAAGCAGGCATGCAAATACATTCAGACAGCAGGCAAGTAAGCATGCAAATCAGAAACTTTTAAATTTACTAAAATAGAAAAGTTATATATTTAATAGAAAATAAAGGGAAGGGGGGTTATTAACAGCATATTTTCTGCTTTTTTCTACTTACATGCACAAACAAGCATGCCTTATGTTTATTTAAAATTACATAAAATACAGCATTCTAAAGAAAAAAAAGGAGTTATGATGAAAGTCAATGCATTCTCTTTGAAAGTCAATATATTGCATATAAATACAATATGCCCATGCTTAATGTTGCTTAGCTAGTTTAAAGCTAAACCTAATCCAATATGCAAGTCAAGTTCCCACAGCTTTATACATTTTATGACTAAGTCGCATGCTTTAATGGCCATTCATAAAACCTAAATCACTTAGTCAAACACCCCAAAACCAGCATGTGCAGTGAAACCTGGGCTAAGCCATTAAAAGCATCGCCATCTGAGGGTGTGAGCCCATTGTAGCTTGTACCAGTGTTGGTGCTGGCTGCTGTGGTCCTCCTCCTCTTGCCAGATACTGGACCCTTCACTGAGCATTTTCACCACTAGAGCAACAAAAAACCAAATGAAAATCCCTCCACTATATCCCCCAGACCCGATCCTGACTACTTCCCCTGCTTTGTGACTAGATGTAGTTTGCTGAAACCGCCTTGCTGAGGGTTTAGCAACCCCTGCAGCCAGCACAAAGTTCGGAAACTGTCCTGCCTCCATGGCCTCTTCCCCAGACGCACCCATGCCTTGAAGTTGGCAGGTGCTCAACTCTCTGCTGCTAAGGATCTGTTTCAAGGCATGCCTACAACTTACACAGGCTTGTCAAGGTCAGAAACCCACTCAAAATGCTCCTCAGCCTTCTGGAGTACCAGCAGGCACATTTGTCTAAACCAAGAGAGTCGACCTTCTCAGGAACACATGATAAGTGCTGGACACACAGCAACTCTTTGCGCCAGCTTTCCAAATGCCAGGAGAGCCAGACAAAAGCACGAGGCAGAACACAGCCAAGCAGCAGATGAATCCTCTATTTTATTCCCTAGCTTGCCCAAACTCACTGTTCTAAAGCATCTCCAGAGCATCCAGCAGCCCCTGGCTCCACTCACCAGATTTCAGGCAGTGGGCTCTGGCACAGGGGTTGGATGTACCGTGAAACCAGTTAAAGCCATTCTGCACCTACCACACCTGGTGCCCTTTCCCACTGCTTACCACCCTAGCGCGCATGGGAGCAGCAGACCTGGCTGGTTGACAGTGTGATGGTGGCTGCCAAGCCACAATGCCTTTGCATTTGTGCTCCAATGAGCAGCAGGCTCTTCCCACATGCAAGTACTTCAGAAGGGTGCACACCAGCAGCACACACATGGTTGGCTTCTGCGTGAACTAGTACCTTCTGGAAGCACAGGAGAGGAGTGAGGGTGGAGAGACCAATGTAGTCCCTGCACCAGCCACACAGAAGAGGACACACAACTCATTCCCATAGACCTCCTGCAGGACAAGGAGCAGCAGCCTGCCTCTGCACTTGGCTGGGAGGGCAGAAATGGGAAGCAAGAGGGGAGAGAGTAGACCTCGAGGTAAGATGGTGGCAGTAGGAAAACTGTCCAGGTGAAGGGGGAAGCCTGGCAGGGAGATGAAGGACACTTGGGGCAGCGGAATGCTTGGTGTGAAGGGCAGTGTGTTGATTCCCTCACCCAGAAAAGATTACTCTTATCCAAAATGCAATGAATACACTCAGAATCTGTACCCAGAAGGATACATCAGGGGTATACAGAACCCATTTATATTCTTCCTTCACCCAGTTATTTCAGGAATGAGTGATGGAGCCAGCAGTCACAGCCCATTATTACAATCAGCAATCCATTTGTATTGTTTCCGTTTCAGACCAAGAAGGAAATAATTTGCTTTTGGTTCAGAGTATAGAATGTTTTTTTTCTCTATTTATAATAAAGTAAAATAATTTCAGATTCATAATCTGAATGCTTACAGAGATGCTGAAATGCTGCTTCCTGGCTGAATGCACCTATTTGTTCATTAACATGCAAAGCAGACATGAAGATCTGGCAGCCAAGACTCCTTAAGTGAACACATTCTTTAGTTAAAGTCCAGGTGTAGGCAGGAGAGCCTTATTAGGGCAGCCTAGTGATGCTTAGAGTACTTTTTAGAGTACTTTCTGTTCCAGTTCTCATCAACAGAAGTTAAAAGTCTTCAAAAGCCCAGGTCCAGTCAGACTCTGAAACAGTCAAGTAGCCAGGAACTAAGTGTGTGAAATCCAGATTGACTCTTCTGTTTTGCTACTTTCTGTCATTTTGGGTTTTTTTTAATGTGGTGCAAAAATGAGAGGTTGCATAGTCATTGATTCCTGCTGATAGGAAGTATCAGAAAACTCTCTGCTTCTCCTGCAGCCAGCTTTACCTATACTTAATTAATTAACACAGGAAAAGCAGGAGCCCAAATATTCAGATGCTTTAAATAGCTGCTTGGGGTAGCCTGCCAGGTAGGCAGACACAGGGCACAAAGGTTAAAGAAACATAACTGAGAGACCAATTAATTCACCTAGTCTCTACAAAGGAATATTGTGGGGATTTAGAAGGAGCCAATAAAATAACTTGATTTGTATGAATAAAGCTTGCCATCAAGATGACTCAAATATACTTGCTATAAAGGTGTTATATCAGGGACTCAAAATTATTAGGTTATGCGTTATCCTGACATACATGCTGCATTTTTACAGGCTGCTGATGTACATATGTCAACCAGGAGAATATAGTCATCCAGAGACACCTGAACTAGCAGGGGAAATGGTTTAACAGGAACTTCATGAAATTCAACAAGGAGAAATTTAAAGTTCTGCACCTGTGGAGGAACGTCCACAGGCACCAATGCATGCTGGGGGCTGTATGGCTAGAAGACAGCTTGGCAGAAAAGGATCTGGAGGTGCTGGTGCACCTCAAGTTGAACAAGATCCAGCAGAGTGCCCTTGCTGCAAAGAAGGCTAAAGAAGTCCAAGCTGCAAAGGGAGGAATGATGCCAGCAGGTCAAGGAGGGTGATCCTTCCCTGCTGCTCAGCACTGGTAAGGCCACCCCTTGAGCAGTTCATGGAACTGCCACAAAGATGATAAAGGAACTGACATGTGAGAATCTGACATATGAGGAGAAGCCGAGAGAGTTGGGACTGCTCAGCCTGGAAAAGAGAAAGTTCAAGGGAACCTTACCCATGTCTATAAATACCCAACAAGGATGACGTAAAAGAGATGGAGCCAGACTTTTATCAGTGGTGCCCAGTGACAGGACCAGAGGTGAGTGGCACAAGCTGAAATGCAGGAGGTTGGCTCTGAACATCCAGAAACATTTTTGCTATGAGAGTGACTGAACAGCCTTCCCAGAGAGTTTGTGGAGTCCTTGGAGATGCTCAAAGCAACTGGATGCAGTCCTGAGCAACCTGCTGTAGCTGACCCTGCTCTGAGCAGGGGGCACTGGATGAGGTCTCCAGAGATCCCTTCCAACCTCAGCTACTCTGCAAGCCCAAGTTTTACACCTAACTCTTTGTGGGGAGAACTGCAACACAGGTCCCTGAGAGCAGCACATACCTCCATCTCTTGGATGGACACAGGAGCAAGAAGGTCCTGTGTTACAAGAATGCTCATGGTTGGGCATTTAGTGCTCTCAGCAGCAGTGATTATCTATCTTCCACTGAAGAACCCCATTATCTGTTTTACCGAGAGGGTCTCTGAGGCAGCATGTACCCTGTCTGGTGCAGAGTAGAAATTTCTTTGTGACAAAGTTTTCTCAGACTGGTCTCTTCTGATGCATTGCCTATGGACTTGAGGACATCTGTAGAGTATGCCTAAAGGACACACAAGAAGTAACTAGGCAAAGTGAACCTGTCACAAAAAGCCTTCTCCTCACAAAACAATAGGTTTCAGCTAAGCATGGAGAAGAGTCTAGCAACATGAAACATTGCTAAGGAGATGGGTAGCAAGGGCTGTCTTTCACAGGAATACTATGGCAGGACTCTTCAAAAAACCTATTTATCTCTGAATAAATGCTAAGTGAAGGCTTTCCTTTCTTTTTTTTTTTTTTTTATTGTTCTATAGCCACCTTGGCAAGAACCAAGAACCAGTTCCCAGCAAGGGACTGCCAAGCATCTGCTGCATCAGACTTACACTGTCTGCACGCTGAGGTACGTGGAGATAACATTCACCAAGCAGGACTTGAGTGTGACCTTTAGTGCCCTTTGATCTGCATCCCTTGCTGACAGCAGGGAGGAGGTGGTCATTTTGCTTTGCTTAGAGGTGAAACACGTGAATCCACCGGTTGCAGTGTTGCAAGGGGAGCGAATGGCTGTCTTGGGTGCAGCAGACATGGGAAGTGGCTGTAGCACTAACTGTGTGGAGGCACGTGGCACGGAGTGGAGCGAAGAAATCACAGAGCTTCAGTCCCTTCAGGCACTCGCCACCTCCAGCAGGCTGAAGAAAAGGAGGACAAATGCGTCCAGCCTATTTGTGATGACATCATCGACTTCCTGGGGAGTGAGAAACTCAAAACAATTCACAGCAATGATGGGTGAAAACAACATTACTCCCGCTGGGAGTAATAAATTGACTAATTCCACAATGGTTCTGTTTAGAGGGGAAAGCTACTGGGTTTTGGAGGCGGCCAAAAAAGGGTTAGGGAAAAGGGCCTCCTTTAGTCTGTAAGATATTTTCCTTGAGGATATGATGGGTGTTTAGACCTAAAGTAAAGGCGGGGAAGTGGTACCCATGCAGTGCAAAACAGCACCATTTTGTGGCCAGCAAACTGGCCCCTGTGGTCCTGCATAGCAGCTGTTGCCACCTGCACCAGCCGTTTGGAGGGCAATTTCCCCACGTACACTGAAGAGCTGTGTGGGCACACGGCCCCTGGGTGTAACTCTGCGGCTGGGCTTAGGCTGCTTTGCTGGGACCCCACAGAAACCAGCCCCGAGACAGACCCCGTGCCTGAGTCTCTGCATTCCTGCTTTACTGACTTGCGCTTATTACTTTGAATGTCAATAAAGAATGGGCCTGCTGTTCAGCAGCAGCGCACAGCCTGAGGCAGAAATGCACCAGCCTCTCTGTTAATCATAGAACAGAGGGGTGGAAATGCCAAATTTCACTTCTGGTGCTCTTTTCCACTGCAGCTTTAAGCAAAATGAAACCCTGCCATTAGCCATCACCTGCTGCACACAAAAGCGATCTATTTGACAGGCAAAGCACGAAAATATCGTGCAGTTGTATTCTGGCTGCACAAAGGCTCTCTTTATGAAAATGCCACTGGCTGTCAAATAGGAGTGCTCACTCCGTGCAGAGTGAGTGTGTTGCTGACGCATTGTGATGAGATCATTGTTTGTGTCAGTCTTCATGCAGACAAGATGGGCTTTATGCTCACACAGGGTCGTCACTGACCATGTGCTACGCAGCTCTGCTTAATTGCCATCATAATCACAGGGGGGTGCCTGAAACACACCAACATTTTGAGTTTGTACTGTTCTAGTGGCTGAAAGCACAAGGGTGCCTAGTCCATGCCACCAAGGTTGGGCAGGTTGTACACACAACGCTCCTTCTAACATCTGCCAGCTCCCTCCCTGATAATGCCCTGTCTGCTTTGGACAAAGGGACTCCCCAGGACCCACAGCTCTGGCAGGGATCCTTCATACGTTGAGAGATACTAGCTGTTTAATTTAAATAAGTAAGTTTTAATTGGAATAAATTATTTATGGTTATGATACAGTGTGATTTATGCTCTTTGCTTACCTTCACTTAGCACTAGTAGCTAGATAAACTGAAGCCTTTAGGCTGCAACAGAGTTGATTGCCTTAGTAATTTTCCTAGTGCTGTGTTTTGTCTTTTAGTATACACAATTGCAATCACAGCTGCCCAGGGATTTCTTTGTTCGAGGTCCCTCCCTTTTCACAGGCACCCAGCCCAGGATGACCTTGCTGCTGTACTTTTCTATTTAAATTACTTATTTTTATAAAAAAACTGAGGCCTGAGACTAGTGAAGAAAACCTAGTGTCAAGCTGCCTTGGAGGAAGCACATCTGAGAGTGAATGTCTGTGCAAGAAGTGGGAAGGGGCACCCATTGGCTCACTGGGGTCTCCCACTTTGAATATATCCTGGTCCCAGCAGAAAAGGATTCAAGTGGTGTGTGTGCGAAACCTTCAATGGGGTATGAACCTCAGGCAGGGGCTTCTACTTTAACATCTACTTTAAATCCACCAGCAGCAATTTCAAGAGTAAGCACTGTCATCCCAAATAAAAACCCTGGGTTGCAGATGCTCCCAGACTTGGGCAAGGTCCAGATCTGTCTGCTCCAGCTGTAGCTCCCTCCCTGCTCACCCAGCGGGCCAGCAGTGATGAGCCATCCTTGTAGCACAAGTCATCCGCAGGAGTTTGGATGAGACCGAGTGCTCCAAGACACAGGAAGCTGAAGTGGAAGGGCCTTAAAGTGGTCTGTAACCAGGAGACAACAGATAGAAGCTCTCATGTCTTGTTGCTCAGCTGGAGGGTGGGCAAAAACTCCTGCTGGCCTGCTTTCCTCTTTCACCAGCCACACGACACAACCCTAAAACAGATCTTGCTGAAAGCCTCGTGTTATTTCAGGAAAACAGGATTGCTCTAGAGAGCTAGCCTTGAAGAACACCTTAGAGGTCTGAGACTCTAAGTAACAACCCTTAAAAACATTTCTAAGGTTTTGTCCTTCATGTTATTCTCCCTTATTACCTAAGGTGTTGCAAAAGCGCACGAATTTGTCCCTGCTCCTTTACTCAGGAGCATTAGTCACAGACAAATTTAACGCTGTGTTCACTACGTCTCTCTCTCTCTCTTTCTGTTCTTTCTCCTTCCCACATTTCTGTCCTTAGGAAAAATGTTTTTCACAAAAGTCTTCAGGGACAAATCTGTTGTCCCGAAGGGGAATAGCAGAAACCAGTGAAAGTGGACAGAGAGTAGACGAGTGACAGAAGTAACATGCCCTGTCTTGCTCGGATTCGGGAGAGCTGCGCAGCTGAGGAAGCACATTCTTCCTCAGAATTCTGAATTCTTCCTTGGTTGGGAGTTACTAAGATGATCCTGCAAGAATGGATGAGGCTGGATGAATAAAACATTGCTCAAGCTTATAAGCAGAGTCCAGAAAAAAAACCAAAACAAAACAAAAAAACAACCTGACATTTTTGCATGTTTTTGAGCCTTCCTCTGCCTGCTTACTGAGAGATGGAATGAAACTGAATACTAGCCCAAATGCCTCACAATTTATTTAACTTTGAGCTGCTGGGTTTTTATATTCGAAAAACCACATTTTACCTGCCTGATCCACCTACGTACAAGAAAAGGTTTGTCAAATTCAAGGCTTCTTGTATGGTTTTATTTTGGCATTAGTACATATATAATTATACATAATCAGTTCATACATAAAGATGTGTGCACGTATAAATGTGTATATATAAATTGTATGTATGTGCAAGTAGGAAAATCAACTTAATCATATATACTGAGAGAACCCCCCAAAGGCTTCATAGTTTCTCCAGTGTCTCGTTTCCACAGGGTTAGAGGGTCACTTTTGAACGCACTACTGCATTTCATGTGTGCATTGTGTGTCTTCTGCTGTCTCAGCACATCCCTCAGTATGCTCGGTGTCAGAGAAAGGAAGGAGACGTTGTCACCAACGTTAAGTTGCTGTTGAATATGTAAAAGTGCACTCTTCCAGCCAACCAGGAAGCCTTGAAAGAGGAAAAGCTACTGAGTTAGGGCAGAGCAGGAAGGCTAGCAGAGCTTTAAATTCATTATAGCTCACTGCAACCCTGCGAGCCAGCCTATGTTTAACACAGGCCCAGAGGATACAGAGCCCAAGTCAGGAACAATAACTCACTTCATGTCAAAGCCCAGCAAAGACGTTTCTTTTGACAGCTCCTGTTTCATGCTCCCAGTGAGCTTACTGGCTTCCTGCACCAGTGCACGAGCCTGACCTCTCCCATTCACCCACAAGCTGGCCACATGTAAAATGGCCATTAATTCCAGCTGGCACATGGGTTTGGCTGAGGCCCTTCCTTCCTGTCAGCAACGAGAGAAAGAGCTGGGGGGGGGAAGGGAGGCATGTGGAGGGATGAGAGAGAAACAAGCAGCAATCCACAAGCTTCCATGGCGAGCTGTCTGGCTTACATCCCTCATCTTGGGTCACACCAGCATTTAGGCTAAAGGACTTGGTGCCAGATAAGATCAAGCACAGTCTCCCCAGAAGCAAATCAGTAGGAGCCCGCTCATCTGGTAAGAATTTAATG
>VZTM01026012.1:0-15378 GCA_013400555.1 Jacana jacana | reverse complement strand
CCCCCGCAGAGCCGGCGCTTTGCGGTGCCGGGCTGGGCCGCGCCGCCCGGAGGAGAAAGCGGCGCAGAGCCCCCGGCGCTGCCCGCCGGGTTGGGTCCTAACGCGGAAGGAAGGAGGTGCCGTTGGCCGGGCGCCTTGCGACGCTGTAATCGCGTTTAATGAAAGAGTTTGCAGGCCGGGCCGGGTGCGGTGGGTGGCGGGGAGCGGCGGCCCCGGCTCCTTCCAGCGCGGGCGATGCGGGAGCGAGAGGGGAGGAGGAGGTGGGACCTACCCACCGAGGGGCTGCCCGGAATCCCTTCCATCGCCTCTGGCCTGCCGAAGCTTCCTGTGACGGTTTGAAGCATCTAGGGAAAGCAGACAAGAATTTACGAACGAACAAACAGCAACTCTATGGGAAAAGCCTAATTTCCAAAATGCAGCTATAGCCCAAGCAGGGAGGGACGTATCCGAGATACCGGCCTTCCCGAACGCCCCTGACGTTTGAAACACTGTGCTAACTGACCATCAGGCTCAGGACACTGGGATGTTCAAATACCATTCCTAAACCTACCATTTATCTGTGCAAACCACGCTACCGTTTTAAAACGAAATAAAACGAGTCTGGATCTGTGCTATGAGGCTTCTCTGACATTGTCGGAATGTCATCCTCTACCCTCCGTTCCTTTTTAAGACTGGTGCAAAGAGTGTCTTTTCTTTAACTTCAGCACAGGTGATCTATTTTGCCAAGTACTAGGGGATCACAGCTGCGTCTTTATCACAGAGCTTTAGTTTAACCCCTGTCTACCCTTCACACTTGAAGCTACTAGAAACCAGTAGGGCTACTGGGAATGGGTTGAATATGCTCCTGTGAACAGGTCACACAGTGGCCTGACAACAGCAATAGACATTAGTGATCAACAAGGCAGAGTATGGTATTTCTGAAGGCAGTAGCAGCACAGAGGAACCCAGAGCTGTGCCTACCATTGCCCAACTCCCAGGCTGTCTCCCTGGTAGGGACAAAACAAATGCAAACACAGCCTGAACATTGTCATCTGACCAATTACTATAGCCACGGCGCATTGATGGTGAAAGGCAGTTTCTTCACCTCTCCCAAAGACATATTGCCTTGATGAAAACATCTGGTTGGGGGATCCCTCAGGAAGACTTCTACCACGCAACATTTTTTCTCATGTAACCCTGCTTCTTTCATCTTGTGCAGGAGAAGTTCCCTAAAATATTTCACCCCCTTCCAAATTCCTCCATGAAGTATTTCCCTGTCTACAAAATCCTTGTCAGTAATTAAGTAGGTTGTATGTTACAACCTGTGCTTGGTATGATAATTACCCTACTGTTAGTCCTCCTGTTGACTATGCTCGTCTGTCATCCATTACCATCAGCTCGGATCAAATAGAATTTGGAGTGGTAAGAAGTGCCTCATACAGTGAAGAACAAGCATTTTGAAGGACCTGCAGGTGTTACCAGGAGGTAAACAGCTAATAAGGTCATTACTATGCATTTCTCAAGATTTCTAATATATTCAACAAAGTTTATTACTTTTTTCAACACTAGCATGCAATCTCCAACATATTGAAGAACTATTTGCCCATGTCTCATAATCTACAGACAATTTCCTTGAGACCATCGTTCCTATGGTTCAGGGGCTGGAAGGAGAGAATTTCTAGTCCTGCTTCTGAGATAAAACTGAGCTGCTCTGGCAAGTCGAGACCACCCAAAGTTAGAAGATGGTATGTGCAGTCACCTTCTGGCACGGTCTACCCCTAAGATGGTTCCCAAGCGCAGGCTGGCAGAGGGCACGTGGTCATCACCGCCTTCTCTTTCCATTAGTCAAGTGCTATTTTCACATACAGAAGTACAGTGTAAAATATAATAAGAAAATAACAATATGGCAACTTTATTTTTTCCTCTGGTCAGTTTAACAATTAAAAATACTCTAATATAACCATCAGGTAGTATCATTAAAGTATTTTTTTAATCTTAATTGAAATGTGAATATCAGCACGTTCCCATAGAACTTTTATTTTAATGCAACCTAAAGGAAGTTTGTTTTGTGGAAGAAAATTATGACTGACCATGGTTATGGCCTGTAATAAGTTTATAATGTCTTTCTACACTCAGATTCCCCAGGAGGGGAAATCAGGAGAGCACATATTGGCAGATGGGAACATAAATCTGGCTAGGAAGAGAACACAAGTAAGAAGCGTGTTGAGTCAGTCTCCTTCAAAGATGCTCCTCGAAAACCCAAAGGTACAAAGTTGAGCTGGTCCCACTCCACCAAAAAAACTAATAAAATAGAGCAGCAATAACTGCACTCACTCTTTTTCCAGTTTTATGCCTCCCAGGGGCACAGACAGTCAGGCAGATAAGTTGTAATTTTACACCTCTTTGCACCAGCTGCACTTAACTGATCTGATTTTTACCTGTCAATAATAGCACCACAGAGAATTAAAATGAAAGAACTATTAAAAGCCTAATGTTTTTTTCATATGTAGGCTGTTTGCATTTCTAATGCTTATTTTGAAGCCTTGCATGAAGTGAAAAGCAGAGGTGATAGCTAATTACCATGCAAAATCTAAAAGTACAGTATTATGAAAAAAAAAGGTTTTTCTCAGAGACAGAGAACTTAATGAACAAGGTAAATAATTTCAGTGAGGGGATTTCTTTGAAGTATGTTGAAAACTGTCCAAAAAGAATCATACGGAATTCAAAAATAATGGCAGAAAATGGCATTCAGAGAACCCAAATTATCAAGGTTTATAGCACTTGAATAGGCCGTCGCCTTTAGGTTGATTCTTCCCCTTTCCCCTTCCCCCATGCCTTTTTTGAAATGAAAAGCTGACTATTTTTCAAATTAATCTCTCCAAATCCCTTGGTCAATTAGTCCGCAGCAAGAGAAAGGTGGAACAGCGTCTTACCTAGACTGACAATGAGAATTTCAGGCAGAAAGGACTGAGGTTTTTTTGACCAAGTTTGTTCCTCCTTAAAAAATCCATGATATAAAGGCAGCTGTAAAGAAACGGTCAGTTACTGTGCTGGAGAGGGCAATTTTAAATTAAGAATGTTTGTGACTGTAGCAGATTCAGTAAAACCTTAACCATAGAACTGGGAGGTAACTGTGAAATGCTTTTTCTATCTTTATTTCACTGTTAGAAGTTTGATTCGGGGCTGTTGTACAGCTTTGCAGCAGTGTAGACAAAACAGGATGTTATCGCCCACAGATGAAGTATCTGTGAGTGGCAGTGTTCAATTTTTGCAAAGACAGTAAAGGGCAAGTGTTACAAGGAACAGGAATCTGAGCTGGGGACATAATTATATATTTCTGCCCTCACCCACGATTATCACTGAAGGCCCTTCACCTCCAAGGGCTGAAAGAGCTCTCTGTGTATTTGGGCTCATGCCAAGTGCATGGGAAGAGGGAAAGAGCCGGGAAAGGAGCCGGAGCCTGAAGTGCAAGCTGCCGCGGGGCTGGCTGCTCCGGGGCGGCTCTCGCAGTGGCCATGAAGGAGCGAGGATGCTGAGCGGGGCTGAGTGGGCAGAGTGGGGCTCTCTGCAGCAAAGCTGCTGCCTCACACCCAAGAGGAAAAGCAGAAGGCTGGGAAGGTGGAGGGAGAAGATGAGCAATCCTGGCAGCTCACACTGCCCAGGCACTGGCCTGCCAGGTAGCAGAGTCTGCTCTTTATATGCCTGCCTGCCTTGCCAGCGCCTGCCGTCACACTGGGGTTTCCCTGCAGTTTTCTGGCAGCCTTTGACCACTGTTATTGGTGGGAAATTTTGTACCCCATTAAGCTCCTGGTAAAGTGTCCATTGCCCTCAGTACGACTGGATCTGGTCACTAAAAAGACTTGAGAAGTCACAGCATTCAAATCCAAGACTGACAGACATTAAACTAAACTGAGTATGGCAATACCTATAGTACTTTTTTACTCATAGCTGTGAATGACTTTAAAATCTCATTCCCCATCATCCATACAGAATATCCTGACACCTGCATTTAGTTAATTTCTAGGCTGTAGCCACATTGTAGTGTTCCCTCTCTTACCTGTCTAACTTTTCATGTAGCCTGTGGACAATAAAATCCAGAACACAGGCAATCCTCGACCTTTCTGTCACCCTTGTCTTTTCCACTGCCTGGAGATACTATTGATCCTTCATTCACGTATGGTGTTGTCCAAGCTGATTAGCACTGGCAAAAGTAATCCCTGGGATCTCTTTGGCCACTTGCCAAAAGGAGCACAACTGACTTCAGGCGACTGTCTAGGAGGACTCCAGTAAGCACTCACAATTTCAAATAGGAAATAGGCAGTAAGAACACATTCCACCAGAGTGTCATTTCCCAGCAGCTTGTTTGGCTGAGCATTTACTGGGCCAGTGCCTCGGTACTGGGAGCACACAAATGAGCTCTCCTGTGCAGCTAAGGATGAGGACAGGAATATTGAAAACACCCCAGCAAAGTTTGCCTGTTACATGGAGCAAGAGGTACTCACCAGTTTTTAACCACTGAGCTCAGTGACTGGCATGACAACAGTTTTATGACAGAGAAATTATCCACAAGCAGTTGGAAGGTCTGTAAGGAGGTCAGGAGGCTGACTCAGTAGCAAACTTAGAGTAAGCCTTTCAGCAAACCTGCTCTCTCAGGCACCTGCTTGGTGGTCAGTTGGGAACATAGAATATGTCCTAAAAGCAACCCCCTTCACTGTATTTTTCAGTGTACGGAACTACCTTGTAATTACAAAGCAAGTGCAGTGTTAGGGAGGATTCTGCTTTGAGTCCAAGCCCAGCTGTGGGACACGGTGGAAGCCATATCATATACCAGGCTGACACAGGGGTTTGCTTCATTCTGTTTTCATGTCAGACTCTTGCCAATGCTGCTGATGAATACCAGGGGGAAAAGAAATCTGACAAAAAAACCCTAAATGAAGTGATAGAATATTAGTTCTGTACTTCTGCTCCCAGATAGTTACGCAGTCCATGGAGTTACTGCACAAGGTTTAAAGTGTTGAGAGAGGAATTCCAAATACAATTTTAGGATCCAGATAACCTCTGAATCTAAACTCTAATAAAGCTTTTCACCAAAATGAGATGTTAATTAGTCAACACTATATTCAGACTCTTTTGTTTTAAAACCATTTACTTCTGCAGAAAGGCACCCAAAACCCTGTACTATTCATGCTACTCCGTTTCTGTGGAAACTGTGTTGGAGTGAAATAAGGAAAAAGGGGGAAAGAGAAGGAGAGGTGAAGTGTTTTTGGCTGAAGTCCTGTTGGCCAATCACAGTTCCAGCTGGGGGAATTCAGACAAGCAAGCCCTTAATGCTACACTCCAGGCAGTTCTCTTCCCTCCTCTCCTGAACTTGTGGCAAGGGAGGAGTCTGGTTCAACAGACACCATTCAAAAAGTGGTTGCCTAAGCAATTTATCTGGGTTTTCCGATTTTAACTTATATTAAAGTGGCAATATTTATGGATATTTTATGTATGAAGAATTTTAGCCCATCAAGAATGTTAGACAATAGCTCCCTAAGGTGATAGAGCAAGGTTTGCTCTGAAATGAGCGTTCCATTGACAGACATATTGCAGTCACCAGTCTTCTGAAAAGCACCACTGTATCCTTGAAAGGACACTTTCCTCTCCCAAGACTGAACAGACACCTTTTTATCATTCTGGGGCTTCCAAAATATGTGTGGTTTTGATGAATTGCTATGAAAGACAGATAGCCTTGACTAACAAACTCAGTTATTTGTTCTGTTCCCTGATAACTGTTTCACTGACAGTTATACTGCTTTCTCTTAGAGCAAGACACTTTTCTTAAAAATTACAAATTATTACATTTGTATATCTAAATCACAAAAGAATATATTGTGATTTTTTGGTATTGTTAATCAATATTTGCCTGCTCCCTGTGGGGGTGAGTCAGGGTAAAAATTCCAACATGAGATAGTTGTGATCGATGGCCTTATTCTGTGGATGTAGAAGGGAGTGTGTGTGTCTGTTTCTACTGCACATAAAAAAAATGACCAGACTGTCACTGTGGTCTGAGGTTCCAGGTTGGAGAGCCCGGGCATTTTCCTGTCTAGCCTCAGTATGCACGTGCTGCCATAGAGGACCAAGAGGAAATGTGCAGCACGTAACATTATGCCCAAAGTTCAGTAGAGGATTCTGAATTACTGCAGGAAAAGAGGAAGGAACAGAAAAAGCATCTTGCAAGAATGGTGATTATGAGGAAACACTAACTAAGGAAATTACTCTATCTTTTCAAGCTCAGGTGTAAGTGTGCAAAGACCCAAGGATTTCTTACAGGTAGACACTAAAGGGAAGCGCCAACTCAGAGGGATAGTAGCTGTGCACGTTCAGGCCTCGCCGTGGAGAAATGAATGCCTATTTCTTGCTCTGCTGCTACTTCAGCTTCTTATTAAGACATTTAAATCCCTTTAAGTCTCTCTCTAATCTCTATGCATAGGACTTAGCCATCAAACATGAAGAGAGTTGACTGGAACAATTCAGGCAGCCCTTTCCCTTTGTATGCCTGTGGTGTGTTGCGCTGTGCATGAAAGAAGCAGGAAGGGAAAAGACAAAAAAGCAGAAAAGCAGGCAGTTGGCATCAGGCACTGGTGCTGCCTTCATTCTTTGGTGTATGAATGTTTTCATAAGCTGCAACAGAATTGCAGTTCAGCCTAACTTTTCAGTTTTATTTGATTTATGAGCCATTCCACATTTTAGAAAAGCATTTATCGCTTACATTTGGCAGTTCTGATTGTACCCCTCCAGGTTATTTAGGCTTTGAGTTTGACAGCTTAAGAAATATCTGTTTGCTGAACTGCTTATTGCTGTTCACCCATTTGTAATGAACAGGAAGTTCAGATCACATAAAGATATTATTGATACAGTCAGAACATGCCAGAAACATAATACATTGAAGTAGCACTCCATTAACCTAAGTTAGGTAGTGCAGAAAAGTGATCACATTTATATCAACATATGCTTTCGGAGACAAATTAGCTTTTTATTCACTGTAATCCATAAAATTCATCAGGCACAAACCAGAAGGCATTAATCAGCAGCTAGTTGGCTCTGTGCGTCTCCCTGCAATAGGGTCTGGAACTGCCCTTTACAAGCCAAGAAAATGTGAAAAGCTCTCTCCAGTGCAGTATGAAGAGTCCCACTTGAAAACCACAGTAGCCACACTAAGTAAACAGCCTTCCCAGATCACTGTGTCACACTGCTGCACTGCAACACCACACAGCAGCCGTAGCTGGCCGGTTTCTGTACGGCAACTTTCCTACACACTCCTTGGTGGACAGACTGTCCTCTGTGTAGGTCCATTAAGTTTTGGTTCCACAGTTTGTCATCAGTGGTCTACAAATAGTAACTTCATTCATCTTCTTGGTGTTAGCTTTTCTGTTACAGAAGTACAGTTGAGGATAGAGTGGAAATTACAGCATGTATTATCTTGTACAAATACCTTGTATTTCCGATGCTTTCTCTCTTGCCAATAACCATATAATCTAATAAACCACAAAAGCTTCTTCCTGCATGTTGAAGCATCTCTCTACACAGCTGGTCAATCACATACTCACTTAGGATTCAATCAGAAGAGATCCCTCCAAAAAAGAATGCATAATAAGTGTGTATTTCTATGAAATGCACGTATGTAGCGTGTGGGCAGCAGCTGCTTCCTCTATTTGCCATTGATATGATACTGAGAAAAAAATGCTCTACAACACACTGCAGACAGATTTTTAGAAATGTTCCGCTCCAGGGGGATGAGGAAAACTGAATTGGCTCCAGGTAGTTCCAGGTAACCAGCTCACAGGTTCAGGATTTTGTGTAATTTTCACAAAAACAGCAGACGTGACAAGGCAAGTCGTATGAATACCACCCTCCTCAATAACTGCTTATTGACAAAGGCATGCTCAGTTTTTCTCAGCAAGACTTGCCATATAAATGCCCACTCCAGAAGCAGGCAGCTTGAACGACTGCAGCTCAGACCAACAAACCCATGATCGGCTTTAAGGAACAAGATGCCAAAATCCGATTTTTCTGTTGTAAGACTAGACAGTTCACATAACTGATATAGAGACAGTTGTACTTTCCAAGCTAAGAATACCCACAAAAGGTATTCTGTATATTTGACTTCAAATATATTTGAGACATGCTGGCAAAAATGTAACCAGAATTTAGACATTGGGAAGAATGCAGTCCAACCAGTCCATGAGAGAACAAATGAGAAGAGCCGAACTTGGTGCAAGTGAGCAAGTATTATCTTAGAATCATAACCCTGCAATTTCTCTTCCATCCCTCAACCACAATCAATGTGTAAGGATCAATACTAATTTTAAAACCTCTCTTATTTACAAATCACAATATGTTCATTAGCTGAAAACAATGAGGATGACAACTGAAATAAATTTCTGATCAATCAACCTATCAAATTTGTAAAACCAGAATTCTCTAACTTATGGTTGGGCTCAATGACCTCCAAGGTCCCTTCCAACCATGAAGATTCTGTGATTCTGTAATTTACAAATCATGTTTTCTAACGTTTGAAAAAGCGTCCAAACTACACAATCATTTATGCCAATCTCTTCTAATCTCTCTAACTGATTCAAGTTCAGACTGGAAAAGGTTCTTCACTGAGTGGGTGATCAGTCACTGGAACAGGCTCCTCAGGGAAGTGGTCACAGCACCAGCCCTGTCAGAGTTCAAGGAACATCTGGATGATGCTTTTAGCCACTTGGTTATTTTTAGGTAGTCCTGTGAAGAGCAGGGAATTGAACTCAAACTTTGTGGGTTCCTTTCAACTTGAGGTATTCTATGATTCTAAGTTCAATAGGTACATTTTAAAGAAAAGATACCCAAGCCACAAGTCCCATTTTCAAACAAGTATGGCAATTAAAATGCAGATAGATTCTATTAAAAAGTACTAAGAAGATGGTGGCCTAGAAAACCACTACTTAATTTCATGAGTAGTAAAGCTGACGAGGGTCAGATTTTGATAAATTTGTATCCTGTCTTCCCTATATCTTCTCACCATGATGCCATCAAAAATTCTCCCAGTCTTCCTCTTTGCCTCCTGCACTTCCTTCCATACCTTCAGCTCCCTTTTATGCCTCAAATGCCTTCTCCCCACATTGTAGTATTTCTAGTTCATTTGTACATCACTCTAGATGCCACCTTTGCCCTCTGCTTGCCCTCTTCCAGCTTGTTGCCTGGACCACAGGAGGAGAATGGATTGACTCACTGGTGAAGATGCAGCAACTCCTGCCAAAGAGAGTAAAAGGCTCCTGAGTTCTCCTTCCCTTGCTGTCAATGGAGACATTAATAGTATCTGTCCTTAGTATCCTCATAGTAATTTCGAGACTTCTAGCCTTCTGCCACCTGAATTTGAAATTAAACCAGGAGTAAAATGTAATTAGAGTAGCTTTTGGGATGATCATCTTAGATATTTTAATTAGTTTAAAGTATTAGATTGCTTGCACTCAGTAAAAATAAATTATTTTCCACTTCAGAAAAAAAAACCTTAAGATTATAATTTAGAAAGATATTAAATCAGTTATGAGATGCACAAGTTATTTGAAGTTAAAACTTTAAGAGCCTGACTAAAATTTTCTGACATTTGCAAATATTCTAGTGCCAGCATTTTGAGGCATTTAAAAATGACTATGTTGCAGGCTGTTGTACTTATGCAGGAGACAGCAATACGGCGCGTCTTTCTGTTTGGATTCAGCACATTTGGCCCTACAAAAGCATGGGTTTCCAATTTAATTAAATACTGCCTGAATAAAAATCCCTATGTCTGCAGTTAACTGAGTGTCTGGTCTTCATTAATATATGTCTTTGTTTTATTGCCTAGAAAACAACCAGAAATGCAGCATGATAACTTTTGAGATGGCTGTTTTGCAAAGTTTTCAGACATTACAAGCAGAAGATGAGACTTAGGGTACCATCACCTCATTAAAGAAATTAAACCTTCCATGAAGGACGAATGTGGTAAAAAGAGAGATGTTTTTAAATTCCAAGTGCTTAAATATATGAGGTGAATTGTTGCTATATACAAATAGGGATTTTTCCTTTAGCCAGAGGTCAAGCATAGGAAGCTCCCCCAAAAGTAATGCTTAAGAAACAGGAAATTAATGGTCTGCTACTTTAAGAAAAAACAGAGAAAGAATGTGAAATACCTATGCTGCTTTACTGTCTGCTGACACGATTAAGCAGTGATTAAATTTAGGGAGGAAAAAAAAGAATTTATATGCCCACAGCATTTAACAAACTCATTGTTAACCTAAATTGTTCTAAACCTTCTCTAGTCCTATCTAAACTGCAGCAGCATTGTGCTGCAGAACATACCCCAACCCTGCTCCCTTGGTTCCTCCAGGCTGGACACCAGACCAGAGCATGGTAGAGTACGCTGCTTTCTGGCCTCATGCCCAATTCTTATTCCACCCATCAAAACCAGGTGCCGGAGAAGGTCAAGCGTGGCTGGTTTTCATTTCGATGGCAGCCAGAGAAATACCTGGAGATTCCAGGTCCCAGATTTCAGATCAATTCAGTGATCTACTGGCCAATGCAACAGCAACGTATTGCTATGTGACAGACTGTAGTTTAGGGTCTAAGATCCCAGAAATAGTTCTTGGCTCAGCAGAACCTGTGCAACTACAGCTTGTATTAACACACAGAAGCTAACTTTAACTAGGTAGTTTGCATTTATCCAGCAGTGTAGCCTGCTAATTTTCTAGATTACTAATTAATTAGTTCAGTAATTTAGCGCTGAGTAACCACAGGTCACCAGTAACAGACTGCTGGTGTAGTACTATCACAGACCTGCTCTCAGAGCTAACTCACACCTACAAGTTGCACTTGTATCTTTGTCTGCAGTGGGCCTTTAAAAACATATCAAGAAGGTACGCTTGATCCTGACGACAGACAAGTAAAATTACCAGGCTATGATGAAAGGCTGAACCATTTCTTGTCAGAGAGAGGAAAAGTTAAGAGTTGCACAAGGCCACTGATGTCCAAAAATAGGACAGGAGAGGAAACATGGCTTGTACTTTTATACCTTGTGGTCTCTTGCTGAAAAAAGTCACATTAGGAAATATTCTCAAAACCCCCTGAGTCAGGTCTCATCCACATAGATCAGGGGATAAATTAAAGTCGTGTTTTGCCTACGTGGTATCCATCCCACCTGTTCTGCTGTGTGAGCAGGAATTACGGCATGGGCACTGGGATATTATTCTGGGAGCCTGCACAGTTCAGTGCAACTTCTATTTTCCTCTGTCTATTTACTCCTTTTCCATTTACCTCCTGAGCTTAAGGGACCATACAGCAGTTTAAGTCCCTGTTCTCACATGGTTTTTCCCATTTCTGTACAGCTATTTCAATCAAGAAATGCAAAAAGAGCCTCTCTGGGACAGCTGTGTTGCAGCATGCTGTGAGCTACTCGGAGACTTACACAACCTTCTACTAGTCCTCTGGGGTGAGCACAGCAAGGAAGATAAATCTGCATGGCGGGCTCTTACAGGAGAATACTTTTTGTAAATTTGAGGAGGAAAGGATCATGGAGAAAGTAATTCAACACTTGAAAAAGAATATTAAAAGCCTCAAAGGCATCAACAGGCACAATCACACTGGACAGCTTTTGGGGCAGAACAGCTTGAGAATTTAGATTGGGGCAAAGGGGCTATCCTATAGGAAATTCCTGCAGCAGAGGCAGTGAAGTGGTAGCACAGATATGGGCAGACCTCAAGAACAACCAAATGGACAGAGACCATGGATTTACCAAAGGACAGATTCTCACAGAAACAGAACTGATGACAGAACCATCAAGTAAAAGGTCTGTTCTTTGTTATGGGAAGAAACTGCCCCAATATAACCTGTACAGATACTAGTGTGGGGGACAGCAGATGGCATAGTATGACCCTTCCTTTGGTCAAGGACAGGAGTTGCATCTCTCCCCTGTTGCCTTTGACCCCTTGAGCCCCTTATTCTAGTGGGAATGCACACACACTATCCAACATGGATTCCAACTGAGGAAAATGTACCCATGCCATTAACGATTTACTCTAGTCATGGTTTAACTGGTAACTATTAAACGTATTCAAAGCTGGGATTAGAGGCTTAGTAAGGGCCAAGTGCCTATCTTTTTACCTGTCCCTACTGAATTCTGTGAGTGTTGCACAGGCATTAAAGCACTGTCGCAGGGAGTGTCCATGGCAAGTGCCACTCCAGTATTAAGTGAAGAAATATTTTTGTGCTTGCAGAGTTTGGTCTTCTGTCACTTTTAATTCAGAGTGTGCTTTCCAGCCAGAAAGATAAGGATCAGATTTATTTTTAGCTAACCTTGGCATCCCAATTCAGTATCCTTTTAATGTTCAACTGTGTATTCCCCCCGTTCCTGCTCAATGAGTCTTACAAATGATGGAAATATGAGAAAATTACAGTGGTCAGTGGAACTGCTGGAGAGAGCTAACTTCCTGCACCTGTTTTACAGCTTATTGTCTCTCTCCATTCAGTGGTTTGTGAACTGGTCACCAGATCATAATAGTCTTCTACCAGATGCCAGAAAAAATTGCTTTTTCTTCCAGTATGGGACCTCCAACTGATTAATATATTCTCATGGCACTGTTGTTTGAAATCATTACTGGTAAACACCCCTTTTATCTGACAGTCCCAGTCCCTGAGCAAAGGCCTCCTAACCATCAAAAATTCTGTGTAAGAATGCATTAATATGAAATACTATAGGCTCTGCAGACTGGCAGCATGGGAAATAACTGTTTCTAAGCAGAAGAGAGAGGTGAAATGAAAGCACAGTAAGCACATAAAATATTAATTTAAGGCTTAGTATGATACAAAATGTTACAAGGCGATACTGCTTTTTCTTTTCTCCTCTCTGTGGGCAAAATCAGATAAGTATTTGGTGACAAAGACCCTGATCCATCAAAGATATAAAAAACAAACCAAAACCCAAACTAAAACCAAACCAGGAAAGATTCAAGGGTAACCTGCTGCCAATAAGCCTTGGACACAGGCCTAATATGCATCCCGAGTTCTACTGAAAGAGGAGCTGGAAAGAAGGAAAAAGTGGTTACCAGTAATTTAGAGAACAACTGGAAAGTTAGAATACACAGGTTACAAAATTGAGTATAGTTTCTTGAGCTGCTCTTTCCCCTCATGTCAAATAAGTTGCAGCCCCTACATCTTTACTAGGCTGAATGTGATATACAGAGGAGACATGTTTCACATCATCAGGTTCTTCAGCTGTCTAAGCAATTTCAAATTTTAAAGGGTAATAGCCAACCATAAACTCCTGAAATGGAAGACCACGTGGACAGATGTACTTGACCAGGCTGGCTGCAGAGAAAAGGAAAGCAGCATGCTGGTGATGCAGATTTCCATCACAAGAAATACTGTTGTTAATTTTACTGCAAATAAGCATACATATTTTTTTTATTTGCAGGTAGATGCCCAGTGCTACTTCATAAGGCACTTCAGTTTGTAACAGAATTCTTGATCCTCTCCTTCCTGAACTATGTCATATTTTGGGGAAAGAGAGGACAGAGGGCTTTAGTCAAAGTTTTGAACAGGGCAGACAAAGAAGCTATAAGCAGAACAGTATTAGATAAATCAGCATGTGGACAAAATCATCAGCTACATCACTTTTCCACATGTTTTTCAAAGACAATTCAAAGGAAGAGACATGAAAGGCACACTCTGTTCTTCTGCATTTTCAGTGATGAGGCATGCTTTCAGTGTATGCGCTGGGTTTAGCAGTGCATTGAGTTCACAGGATCATTTTGTGCTTCCCTCCTCATAGAAACTGTGCAGCGCTTCCAGACCTGGTACAGTGTATCGTTCCACTGAATGCCAGTAACACCGAGCACAGTGGTAAACAAACAGATCTGGATGTATCCTACCATCAGCGAATCAGATGTGCATTTTATTACCATCTTGGGATTGTTTCTTGCTGTCCTGCTGTTTTCTGCAATTAAGAATCATGCATAAGTTAGGACAGAGGAGGAGAATTTAGGAAACGGTCTCATATGCCTATTGTTGTTAGTGTTTGAAGGGAATAAAAGCCCTTATTTTCAAAACAGGATAAAGTCACATATCTGGAGCAATAAATTCTCCTACACTACATTTCTTCCTCACNCATTTTTGGTGACAATATTTACATTCTTCATGTTTATTACAATATTTTGCAGCTCTGAAGGCAAAAGCACGTGTATATTTCCCACTGCAGTCATTTGTGTTACTACAATGAATGGCAAAGTGGGTGTAGGTGTAAAACATGACTAAATAAGACTTGAAAAATCAAGCCCACTGAATTAATTTCTAAGAAACAATGCACAAGGCCAAACTGCAATTGATTAACTTTCTGTGCTTTGAATGAACACAGCTGACTGCTTATAATAATTTTCACTGTTATTTGAAGTTAGACATCTTATAGTAGGAGCACAGTGATTCTCATGTGCCTAGAGGTGGATAATCAGTCTTTGTTTAGTTCTTTCTAAGTAACAAAGTTCACTTAAGAGCGTTCTTTGTGAAGGCTGGGAAGAAATCCTGGTTGGCTAACAGGCCATTATTTGAACAACTTGCTGTAATATTTTCTGCTTTAAAAAAATAATTTTGTTGTTTTACATGGTATAGATATGGTATAGACATGGTATAGACATATCCAGACAGAATGAAACTGAAAGGCTAGTTCACACAGGTTATGAACTAGGCTGGATGCCTCCGACTATTGAAGCTGGCTGACATTTCACTTTGTAAGATCCAGTTACTGTTAACTTTGTAAAATTTTAATCATATGGCATGAAATATCCCATGCTGAGTAATGGAGCAACTCATCCTTTTTAAAGAATGTTGTTTTGATCATACTAAAAGAATCCTGAGACACTTCTTGGAAATGCCCCTCTAGCACAGGAGTTCCTTGGCTCTGGTATGTAGTCAAGCCTAAGCAATAGCAGCACTGCACTTTTCTATGCCTTAATGGTAACCAATAGCAGTACTGGTAACTGCAGCTGTAATGGTAACCAATAGCAGTACTGGTAACTGCAGCTGTAACTGAGCCATCATTTACCAATTGGCTGCTTCCTACAAAGCCGAATGAGGTTACTCTGCTGTCAAGATGAAGTTTTCAAACTGGACCCAGGCAAACCAGTTTGGCTAGTGCTTCTTTACTGGCCATTCCACTAACAGAAGTTTATTTCAGAATGCATTGTAACCTGAAAGTTTGTAAAGGAACACTGGTCCTTTACTGAGATGCAGCAGGGTGATGGCTGTTAATTTCCCAGAAAGGTGTTGGTGAGGGTGTTGTAGTGATGTCACACTGAAGGATGTGTGAAGAAGGACATCTGGGGCACTACTGACATAACATGGCATCATCCTACT
>VZTM01026009.1:28960-43099 GCA_013400555.1 Jacana jacana | reverse complement strand
TCTGCTTGATTTTTTAAGAGCTAGATCTTCTTTCAAAATAACTACTTAAGGCCAAACTTTTTTTAAAATTTCTAAAAGTAATTAACTCATGTTCTGTTTCTCTGGAGCCTATTATAAAGTGAACTTCAGATGGCATTTCAGAAATAAACTGCTCCTCATGCACATTTTCCAAACAAACTCTGATACTGCAAATTGGCCTCTGGAAGTTAGCCAGGCATTAAAAAGACAAAAGTATACACCTGTAAACTCCAAAAGAAAGAGTAAGAATATGAAATCAATTATTATACTTCAATAAAACTGAGATGAGACATCTTGCAAAAAATACAAGAATATAGACCTTTTGAAGAGATTGTCACATTGATTACAGGAATAATGTTAGTGACATATTTTGTTTGTTTGTTTAGTATTTTAATCTTAGTGATTCAGATACAGTTGCGAAATTGGAAGCTGTTCCTCATGAAAGTAACAGGCTAATATATGAATTTTTTTCCACATCTGAGGCTCAGTATAACTCCAAGCCTTAGGATTTTTGATAACACATCCCATGTAGCTGGGGGATATGAATGACTGAAGGAAAGCTACAACACAAAAAGATATTGATGTGTTTGGAGACAAGTTAAGCACTAGAGGTACTGCAGAGGGATGGCAAACTTTACAATAAAAAAATCTCAGTTACAAACAAAAATTAAAGGTTTCTCTTGGAGATATAAAAGTGTATGATTGCGTACCGCTTTGCTTTTAGAATATATTTTTGTTCTTCCCATAGAAAACTTTTATTCCACAGATAATACGCCTGTTGAAAAATTGGACTAGGAATACAGTGTTAAGTATTGCTACACACTCAACCGCTATTTTAGTAAAAAAAAAGAATTAATTAAAAAGAAATTATAATCTTTCTTGATTACCTAGAAACTGAGAGAAAAGTTAATGAAAACATTATGAAAAATAAATACAAAACCATAATGGTTTTGGATTAAAGAGTTCAGATTTCTACTTGCCCGAAGCTCCCCTCTCTTCAAATAATAAACTTTACTTTTTTAAAAAAAATCTTTTTTCTCTACAATAAAAAAAATAATATTTATGTAAAATATTTAATTTCTAAGGAGTACATTTTGGTCATCGATCAGAACAACGTCAATTTAATTTACATCAAACTGACTGCCTTTAAGGTATCCAAACCAACTCAAGAGGGAAATAAAAGAACTTACGTAGTTAATTATCAGTNTCTCTTTCTTTTGGCTGAGGATGTGTTCAGAAGGTTTCAGTCCTGGTTTGCAAAAAACTCAAACCAAAGAAAACAATGCATGCTGGGACTGTTATGGCCTGATTCCACTGACATTTCTCCTAGGTGGGCACAACGCCAGCACCATTCCAAACTTAGAGTCACTAACCTTATGTTCAATCAACTCTCCTGGTGCTAGAAACACTTTTAAAAATTTTGCTCACTTTAATCATCTTTGGGGTGAGATATTAAGCACACTAAACCAAAACAACGGAGGTGTCACATGTTCTTTTTCCTTTTGTCTTGGCCAGGACCCAGGCTATGTCAGTCTCACTGGCTGATGTGATGGTCTCATTTCACTGTACAGTGATTGTCTTTCAATTTGCAAGTGATCTTTTAGAGAGAAAAAGGGGTTTGATACCTCAAATTTGATGACATAGGTCATAGCTCAGATAGGGCTGTTAAATGTGCTTAACAGCCACCTGATTTTAAGACCAAAACTGATTCAAGTATATCAAATCAGAAGGTGAATGGAGAGTCAAATCTGAAGCCACCTCTGGGAACAGGCCTGCCCACAATGGTGAACCGAAGTGTTTGCAGTAATTTGCAAATGTAACAGGACATCAGGATATAGCTGCTTCCATAGTCAATTAATCATCTACCTTGCACACACACACTGATTTACTGATTGCTACCTAAATTTTCAACTGATGATGAAGTCAGGGATGTGGCAAGAGAGCTGTGTTGAAATGCAGTCTTTTGATCAATGCATCTCGAAGTTAGAAGTAGCTAGCAAGATTATCAATTAACGTTTCGTATACCACATTCTGGCTCCTTAAAAACCAGTTGTATGTTGCTAAATCTTGTATTCAATAAAATGTTCTTATTTGACAATGTCAAAAACTGGAGAATAAACCCCTTCCCCTATTATTCATTTCCAGTGGATCACTACNCAAACGAACAAACAAAATTCTAATTTGAATTATCCTCACATAAGATTTCCACCACTAGTTCTGTCTTCTCACTCAAAAGAGCTTGTTTAATTCTGGAAAGTACATGCATGTTGCAATCAAATCAGCTTTCAAACTTATTTTTAATAAACTAAAGAGACCACCTTCCAGGCATTTACTCAAAGACTTGAATGTCTGTGATTTTTTTTTTCTTCACATTCTCCAATTTTTGAACATCCTATTGTGCACTTAAACTTGCATAGTTTCCTGTGTCAGACTAGCTATATGGATAAAAAACCCTATTCCTCTTGGCATGCTCCTGTTTAATCACAGGAAATATCAACTACTTTTGCAACAGCATTGCTTTGAATTTCATGTTAATTTTTTATAGGGTCTCTGCTTCCAGCACACCTGTGCTTTTCACCCTTTGATCTTGTTTAATAACTTTTGCATAGTCTTAAAGTACAGTTTTTCTACATAGCCTAGGTCACCAAGCAATCCTGATCACTGTTTAACTGCTCCCTTAATTATTTACCACTCCGATAACTAAGCTGTGCTTTGTAAGTTTGCTCAGTAGTGATTCAGAAACGTTCTCTACAACCAGGTGAGTAAGCATGAATAAGCTGCTTTCTGAGATACCAACCAGGCCTTAATTCATGTAATGTGCATGCTGCTGAGATCATATATAGCTAACGTTTGACCAACAGTGTTGCACAGTTGAGGGCGCAGTCCTTTCATCGTCCCAGTCAGCTTTTATCAGCCAAACTGGTAACCTTGGATCTCAGAGCAGTTTGGTAGATCTATAGGTGGCGCCTTCTCCCTGTGCATAGCTGCACCCACACTTGGGCGCACCACTGGCAATGAACAGTTTTCAGGCAAATTTTGATCCCTTTTTTTGTTTGGGGGGGGGTTGTGTGTTGTGTTTTGATTTGGTTTTGTTTTCTTTTGTTTTCCACCGTGCGTGACTTTTTTCCAACAACAATACGTGATATTTATGAAATTTGATCACTTTCTGCAACTGTGTGAAAATGTCAGCCTATCGATTAGTCATGGGCTGTTGATTGCAAGAATTCACTCAAAGGCTTGGTATTCATCATTCATTATTTGAGTGGTGTGGCAAGGCTTCTGAGTCAAATAACATTTTTACTTTTCCCTGACTGATTAATTGACCTTTTAAAAACTTCTTAAAGCTTCTTTCCAAAACCAAATTTTGCACATGAGGGATACGAAGATTTCTTTATGTCCTGTCTGCTTAAAAGAGAGGGTTCTGAAACAGACTGTAAGACCACACCCAAGGTAGATGAGACAATGAACTGTAAGTAGCAGCTCAGAAAGAAAACAATGACTTAGAAGAGCATAAGTCAAAATTTTGTACAAAAGAACTTGCTCTGGCAAGAAAATAGACAATGTAATTCAGTATTTGTTATCCAGCTACATTTTAAAAAACTAAGATAAAGACATTTTTGATAGAACCAATTCAAAGCAGGTCCCAGACATTTTGTAATTGTCCATAAAGTCTCCTTTTTTTTTGGTTCCCTTTCTTCTTTCTTACATGATGTTTCAACTTAACTGTTGACGTAGAAAAAGATCGTAGAAATCTTATGGAATTTATTCACGCGGACATTGTGCACTCTATCAGAGACCATTTTTTTTAACATTTCTACCTAGTAGTTAGCAATGAAGACTCACCCTCTGGACAGTATCTTGCATGTACGAGAGATAGATGTAAATATAAGTTTTCTGAGAAAATACTTCATTTTGCAGTCCCACTTGATTAAGTCACTTGGCTAAAGACAATGTGTTACAAAAGATAAGTAATGAATTGGTCAGTATGTATCAAAAGCATCTTTTTTCTGCATGTTCTTTTCACATACCCGACAAACTCTTTTAAATGGATCTGCACGATTTGCTTATTGGTCTTAGACTAGAATTTAAGGTGTTAGCATCCTGAAAAATCATTAGAATCCTGGGACCCTTTACCTAATGTATTACCTCTTTTCCTGTCCTGCTCTGCCTTGGTGATAGCAGAAAAAGGCACTCAAGAAGATTTGCTCATCATAAAACAGAGACAGCTGGCAAGTCTTGCCCTGTCTGGGGTAAGGTCTCAAGCTCCCACAACACACACCCTTTCTTGGTTCATAATAATCCACTTTGTCCCTCTGCACACACTGTAAGACAGAGCTAATGGAGACTGTATGGAGATATACAAATCCCACAGTGATGATAGGATGCAAAGGTAGAGAGGATTTTTAAATGCAGGTTGGCTTAGTTCTTTCTTTGAAAACATATTTAATGCAACTGATAAGAAGGCTTATGGATATATTTTATTATTTAAATCTACATAAATAGCAAAGCAATTTATCATAATGCATTACAAATCCCCAGAGCTCCCACCTACATTCCAGCTCTCACAGTTCTTCCCATTTCTAACTGCCTGGGGAAAAGTGAGTCTTGCTATATCAGTAATCTGACGACAGAAAAGTAAAATCACTGTTTCTCACAACAGAAGCAGATTATCCTGTGACAAACACGAATTATCATATCTTTAAAATGCCAGACCAAGTTTTCACTAACTTAATTGATTAGCTACTGTAAGTGCTTAGGAAGAGAACTTGATTAGACCTTTGCTATGTGTTGTTTACATTGCGGTGTAAGCTCCTCCTATGAAAACCACTGTACACATTGACAAGGAGATTCTAAGAAACTATCTTGAGATGCAGTATGCTATAAATACTATAAATCCAGTACGCAACAAATACTGATTTGCTGGTGTCTCTGGAAATATTTTTCCTTGCTGCAAGAAAACTTTCTTGTCATATTACTATGATCATTTCCTTCTAAGTTCAGAGGACAAAATATAAATACACAGGTTGCTATGTACCTATTTATGAGACCCTTTCAATGCTACAAGAACATTGTTAAGAGCTTAGGTATGCTCAATGGTAACAGAAGTTACTACAGAAGGCTATTAGAAGTGTTTTAACTTAAAGTGGTTGTAAATGCTGCAAAAGTCAAGCCAGAGACAATTTATGTCACTAATGTTTATAGTTTATAGTGCTGCAGTGAATTCCTAGGAAGAATGTATTAAAATTATCAATTTATATATTGTCCTGTTATTTTTTCAGAATTTTCTGGCCAAGACAAATTGTCTGTGTTTTTGAGAAACCTTTGGAAAAGACTTTTCCCTGGGTAAAAATTTCTCAGTGGAGATAGCATAAGATATTTTGTATAAGAATACTGTACCATAAACAATTCATTTTCAGTGTGGTTTTCAAAATCTTTTTTAAAGTTGTTCACTTTTGACCATTACTAAAACTTTGTTATTAAATTTCTTCAGTGTTCCAAAGATATGGATGATGATTTGATTTCCTACAGATTCCTTGTTACAGAAGGCCTGTGCAGGGCCCATGTATAATTTCCAGATGACTCAGTGGAAGCTAATGCAAATAAATAGTTTTTAAAAGAGTTCTGCAGTCGCTTAAATTGTGCTGTGGAGTTAAATTTGGTGCCATTAAGACTTAGGCCTAGGAGAGAAAGAAAGCTTTTCTCCCTGAATATCAGATCAGGAGAAAGGAAGACTTACCATAATATTCCTTTTCTGCATGTAAATAATTGAAATCCAGAACTTATTCCTACGTCATGTATCTTCATGGAAATGCATTTTCCAGACCCTCAGGTAAACTGTTCCTGCTGCTATTTGAGATATCTGCTAGAGGATACATTCATCAAGATAAATGGATTGTTATGTTTCTAGAGGTGTTTAGTTCTGCGTATAAGAGACCATCTGTTCTCTGATAAATGTTTTTGCTCATATTTGTGGGCAGGTTATTTTATTTATGCTTTTAAGCTTTGCTTCATTTTGTTTTTTTTTTAAAGTGTGTTTAAATAAACTTCATAACAGAACTTATGTAGCGCTTTTTTCTCTCTCTTTTTTTTTTTCTTTTTCTTTTTTTTTTTTTTTTACTATTCACAAATTTTCAGTTGCTAAGCTCTGCATGCCTTTTTGAGAGCAGTCTGTGAGCTCACACCCTGTGGTTACTTTTCCCTGTTAAGGGCTGTAACACTGAAACTCCCATGAAGCTCTTGCTCACCAAAGTCAATTAGAACTAGACGCAAGGCATAGGTTGCTTATGCGCATGGAGCAATCACTGAGCACAACAGTCACAGCGCAGGGATGGCACAGAAGCAAACATAGTGGGGATGAGACCACCCAACCTTTCATGATGGATAGAAGAGAGGAGACTTGGCATTTTTTGCTGTCAGAACTCAGGGCCCTGGGAAGAAAAAAAAGCTACAAGTTACTGCTGTTTGCTATGTGAATAAACCATGTTTTACACAAGGAGATTAAGAATGATGTATTATGGCCATTGATCCTACTTACTAAGGATTTCTTTTCATGAGCACCATAAGCACAAAAGGAAGAAAAAGAAAAAAAGATCAGTTTGTGAAATTACCTTCTCTTTAGTTAAGCAAAAGAATCATATACCCTGTAGAGAAAGACTGTCAGGAACCTTAAGCAATCAGAACTGAAATATTTACAGTATCTATCACATACGTCAATTAGTTGATAGGAATCACTACATGAGTATTAAGAAAATATCTTACTTGGTTGATTACATTCAAGCAGCTCATAGCTAATATAATCTGGTATTTTTACTTGTGTTAATTATATTGGATAAAAAATTCCTTTAGTGTCTGAAGAAGATAAACATAATTCATAGGTAAATCAGTCTTCTGGAATGACTATAATATTTATGAGTTCAAAATTTACAATTTGAGAATGTCCTCTAATATCCTCTTTAAAATGAACATTTCAGCAAACATTCCTGTGAGAATAGTAATCCAAAAAGAACATTTGCAAAAAGTAAACACAAAAAGAGTAAACACAGCAGAGTCAAGTTCGCCATGAACATATTGTCAGTACTTCGCAAAGAAAGAAACTTACTTATTTTCATTGTCATTATTATTATAACATTATGGAACTTTTCTGGGATATTCTTCCAAGACAATTCCTGAAAGTTTTCCTTCCTAAATCAGGAAACTTTTTAAAAAAATATCAGGAGCTTCTGTTTCCTTTGCTCTAGAAACAAATTCTGAAAAAAAATTAAAACCATCTGATTTTTAGAGTTTTTTGGGTTTTTTTGTAAACCCTTTTTAGAGAGTTGCACATTCCCACTTTGAATTTTCTTGAAGAAAAAGTTTAGCTCTGTGTGTGTGTGTGAGAGAGAGAAAGGTAGATGATAGAGAGATTTTGATTACATACCATAATCTGAAGACAGATATTTAGCCAGGAAAAATTATTCACACATCTGTAGGAATACAATTGAAAAACCTGATTTACTATAGAGGCAGATTTACTGAGAGTGCTAAGAAGGTGGTGTACTTGGATTCTGCTCCCAGCTTTCTTCCGTCACCCATCACCTAGCATTGTAGTCATATCGTTCATTAGTGATTTAAAATGCTTCTGCAAATCACAAAGTATTTTGTTTTGTTACCAGGTTGGACTCATATTCTCAAAGTCCTCTTCCTAAAATGTTATTACAATGCTATGGTAGCACTATGAAAACAGTAGATATATGAGGCAATAATTGTGTGAGAGTTTGAGATCTGTTCTTGGGACACAGCAGCCTACTGGGGCTCTTGGTAGACATCAGCTCTACCAAGTAGCGTTTTTCTACATAGCTGGCCCTTGTATCTAAATCACATAAACTTAATCCTCCCTAAGCTATTTTAAATAACTCAGATTTTAAACTCAGTGAAGTGGCTGTATCTCTGGTTCTTAGCTGGTGATTGCTGTTCCTTGTAGGTCAACAATACTCAAGAGTCTTCATTTTCAAGTACAAGTGTTAAAGAGAAGTTTGTTCTAAACCTCAGGAGATTATTGAATAGTACTGAACATACCAAAAAGAAAAAGAACAAGAGAAATAGCACAGCATTTGCAGTTTACTGAAGGTAAGACAAAAGCTCCCTGGAACAAAAGCAAGCCCCAAAAGTAGCAGACGGCCTCTGCTAGATAGCCAGATTATATTTAATATGTTCTTTTTATATACTTTGGAGATTTCTTAATAGATCTGGTGTGACCATTCTTTCTATGGTGCATATAATGCAGGTCTTCAGAAAACTGGCTTGCAAACATGAGTGTTTCCCTAGTCCACTACCCTTGAGAGTTCCTGATTTCCTTTAGTTTGAGGTTGAATAACACTGGACTACTGGGACTCATTAATTTGAGCTCTAATAAAGAATACTCCAATGTTTAAATTGAATCAACCATAAGTCAAATATGTGGCACTCCGTTCTTTTTTGGATTAATCTCTTATGGAGAACACCACACCTCAGACTACAGTTTCACTTTCTTGCCTCCAAAATCCCTACATTTTTGTAGTGTCAGGCGTAGGCACAGACAAAATGGTTTCTTACCTCTTATCCCCGCAACAGGGAAAGTATATTGCTTGCTCCTATCAATGTGACTGACCTGACACAGAGTAGAGCACACATTGATAGGGTTTTATTTTCACAAAATGAAGATGCGAGGAAGCGTTTGCAAATGCTTCCTGATGTGTTTCATTCTCAAATCTGTTTTTGCTGTTAAACAAGACTAGTTTCAGTCCATGCTTTTGTTTACAATTTCATAATATTTTAAAATGTTTTAATTTTGTTTTTAGTTAAAGGGATTCTTCATTAAACTTAAAATATGCTATATGTGCTCAGAGATAAATGGTTCCTCAATTCAGTCATGGTTTAAAAAAAAACAAAAACAAACTTCATAACGATTTGTGGAACTGAAAGCATTGTTGAACTTTAAAATATGATTCTTAAATCATATAAGGAAGCTTAATTATCGATATATATTGATAATACCTTGTTTTATAAAAAGAAACTCAAATTTGTGGCATGTGACAATTAGGATTCATGGCTTATTGAGTAAAATAAAAACTAAAACAAAACATTCTTTAGTGTAAGAGCTAGCCAGAGAAAACAATAATCTACAAATGGGATGTCATAAATATAAAAAAATGAAGTATACAATCTCAGAATATGGAAAATGAGTGTAAGAGAAAACCACAAGTAATTTTTAACATTTCAGAAAGGCAGGTACTTCCTTTTGATGAATTATAAGGTACTGAAAAGATTGAAGTTAGAGTCCTTGGATAATTTCTGTGCTTATTAATGTAACACTTGGCTTATACCTGAAAAAATATATATTTCCTGAGTTCTAGCAATAAAAAAGGAAAACCAGCTTTTGAAATTGTTTCTGAAGACCAAGGGAAACAATTAATTAGATTTTTGTTATTCCTAAAAATTAAGAACTACTGTTCTTTCATTATTGTAGTATACATCTTTTACTTGAAACAGAACAAAACTTATTTTATTTATCCATACTTTTCCCCTTGTTTTCAAAGACATATTCCACTATTTTGCTGATAATTAACTATTCTAAATCAATCAGTTAGTATCAGGAAAGATTGGGAATATTTTCTAGAAGGAGTTATGTACTTATTCTTGTCATAACTTTTACAGAAAAATAATTTTGAGGATTTTGTTTTGAAAGCACTCGTTATAAATTTTCACACATCCTTTAGGATTCTTAACAAATGTTTTGATAATGGAAAAGTAATTGCCTGTACTATTGCCTGGCAGAAAAGGACCTGGGGGTGCTGGTTGACAAGTGGCTAAATATGAGCCATCAGTGTGCCCAGGTGGCCAAGAAGGCCAATGGCATCCTGGCTTGTATAAGAAACAGTGTGACCAGCAGAAGTAGGGAGTTGGTTGTCCCCCTGTACTCAGCACTGGTGAGGCCATACCTTGAGTATTGTGTCCAGCTCTGGGCAACTCAGCACAAGAGAGATATCAAGGTGCTGGAGCGTGTGCAGAGGAGGGAAACAAAACTGGTGAAAGGCCTGGAGAATAAATCTTAAGAGGAATGATTGAGAGAGTTGAGATTGTTTAGATTGTGGAAGAGGAGGCTGAGGGGAGACCTCATCACTCTCTACAACTGCTTGCAAGAACATTGTAGAGAGGTTGGTGCTGGTCTCTTCTCATGGGCAATTAGTGATAGAACAAGAGGGAATGGCTTCAAGCTGCAGCAGGGTAAGTTTAGACTTGACATTAGGCAAAAAAAATTCACAGAAAGAGTCATCAGGCACTGGAATTGGCTGCCCAGGGAAGTGGTGGAGTCCCCATCCCTGACTGTGTTTAAGAGTAGATTGGATGTGGTGTAGGGGAGAACTTTGTAGAGCAGAGCTGATGGTTGGTCTCGATGATCCCAAGGGTCTTGTCCAACCAAAGGATTCTATGATTCTATGATTTGTTCAGAAAAGTTAACATGATATTACTAAAGAGCTGATTTGCCTATAGGATAGAACTACAAATTTGGCCTCAGGTGTTCAGCTACTAAGAAGAAAGTGTTAAAACAGATGTGCTGAGAGAAAATGTAAAGGCAACTGCAATGGATGAGGAATTTCCTTAGGATACAAAGGTAAGTGTAGTGAAAAAAGTTCAGTCATGTAAAGAGCCGACATGATCGAAAATTAGTCTTATGAGCAACTCTGGTCTGAAACAACCAGTTGACATACTTCAAAGAACACAATACAAGTATAAAATTCTGAAGATTACAGTGGAAATCTGTCTCTTATGGAGCCAACAGGAGTTCTGCAATGAGGCAATTTAGCAACTTGGCAGTCTTCTCAAATCTGCCATTGGCTTGTAGTATGGGATAGTTAACCCAGTAAGACATTTCAATGAGCTGAACAACAATTAAGTTATGACCTGAACTATAAACTGTAGTGTGGTGAATGGAGAACTACAATCCTAAGACTGTGAAACTTCAATGTTAATAACTCTAATAGGGATGTAATATCTCTATCCTTCTTTATCCAAGCTGTAAAAGCAGAAAATTGAAGGAACAGAAGTGTATTTGCTTTGGAAAGGACTCATATTGGCATTTATAAATCTCTAATATCAGATTTAGTCTGTCCTTAGTTTGGCAAGGCTCAACGGAGTAGATTAGCCCCAGGAAAATGAAAGGCTTAAAATATAATTAATGTATTAAAATCACCCAAAATTAGTCATTGACATGCAAGTATGTTTTATCATTTGATTTGTATATCCATACAAATTAAAGTACACATTTGTTCACAATATCTGTAAAAACAACTAGACACAGCTCCACTTCATCCTTAAAAAAAGACATGTATAGAATTAAATGATGAATAATTTTGTGCTGCTCTCTGGGTAGAGAGAACACATATGCTTGCAACTACTCACTTCCAGATCAGGAAAACAATACTGTGTGCAATGCTAAGACCATAGAGGCAACTAAATTTAATAAAACAGTAGTAATGGGGGACTTCAACTGTCAGCATATAAACTGGTCATATGTCATATTGGGACGAGGTTTAGGAAGCAATTTCTTGACATTTTAAGCAATTGTTTCTTGGAACAGCTTGTTCTAGAGCACACAAGGGGAGAGGTTATGGCCCTAAGTAACACACAGAGAGTTATTTCAAGAACTATAACTGAGCCACTAAATAATAGTGCCCAAAACACAATTACATTTAGATCCTTGTAGGAGGGACTGTACAATAACCTGACATTAAACTTTAGAATGGAAAAAAGTATTACATATAGGGAAATCACTACAAAAGACCCTAGCAAAAACAGAACCTGCAACTCCCTAAAATGAAAGGCAAGGTAGAAAATTACACCCTGGAATCTGCAACATCACAACTACTTACCCACATTTTCTTAAGGGTCTCTAAAGACTCATGGCCTCAAACAAAATTGGAAGTGGAAAGGATGGTACTACTAGAATGAAAGCCTATTGCTGTGTTATCAAAGATGATATTTCTTAAGTGTTGACATAGCTACATCCATTTTTAATTGTGGCACCAGATTATTCATAGATCTTTGTCCAAAACGTGAAACCACTACTCATTAGACATTAATAATATATGTAGACCTGCACAGTTGAGTTTTACAGAGCATACATTCTATTTTTCTCATTAATAGAGAGTAGGATTTTTGACAGCTCTCATGACAGTTTAACTAAGTTTTAAGAAAAGCTGTGAAGTTTTGTTATTTATTTCAGTGGGAACAGATTTAAGACAGTGCAGGATAGTTTTCAGAATGCTATGCTAAACATTTTTAAGGGTTATATTTGTATGCCAGTTCTTGCAACCAAAGAACGCTCTAAATCAAATGCTTAATTTTTTTTTATGAAAGCTATCATTAAAACTGGACATCTTTTTATCATTGACTATATTTAAAAATAGGAAAATAATGGAAGGCAGAGGTACAGATACAGAGCTTTGGAGGTTGTGATTTGTTATTCTTTTATGAAAATAAGACTGCTTGTTTTATGATGACAAATGCATATCACGTGCTTCTAGTTTTCTGTCTCCATCACTTTTCACTTGCATTCTAGAAACAGAAGGGATTTTGAAATTTTTGAGAGATAAGAAAATATGAGCAGAATAATAACTGCAAGAAATCAACAGAACTCTCTTTTCCTTTTTGGATTTTTTTTTTTTTTTCCAGTTCCCATGACCCACACTTTCTGTTTTACATTTGTGCTGTATTATTCACTGTTTCCTAATTGCTTGCATGTTTCCCTTCGGAGCTTGTATCCTGCTACCTTTATTTCACTTCACACTTAAAGGTTTAGTATCCAAATCCTGGTGTGGGTCATTTTCTCTTTTTTATTTTCTCCTTTTCTTTAAAAAATATACACTTGAATGAGTGGTTCTGCAGCATAAAAAATGGCACTTTCACGGTAATGCTTTTATTGCTTTCTTGCTAAGAATTTCTTTTTGCAATCTCTTTTGTTAGCTAAAGAAAGAATTTTAACCACAAATGGTACCACTAAATTTCTGGGGGTAACTAACATGTTACAGATCCTATCCACTTGATATGATGAATTATTAGTTACCTGTTAGCATCTGAGAGCTCAGAAATATTTCCATCAGAACAATTTTCCTCTCCACAGCTGCTCAAACAGAAAACAAAACAAATCTATAAAATGAGATTGTGGATAAAGAGCAGAAAAGTCAGCTCATGACACTGCTAATAGTTATGCTGTTCTCCTGAATTGCATCATAATGTAGGTAATCTGCACCATACTGCTTTGAAATGTCTAGAGTATATGCTGTATGAAAAGGAAGAAATATATAACATACCAAGAGGTAGAATAGAAGCAAGGAAAACCATCCATCTATGTCTCAAGGTACAGATTCCTTGACCTCTTGAACATTTCATAACTAGTGGTAGGTGATTTGGGAATGCTGGAAAGTTGCTCCAGTTCCTGTATTAATATTCCCTCTACAGGCTGAGAGGGCAGCCAAACTCTGAGAAAGAAATGATCGCATCAAATACACGTTTAATCCTAAATCAAGGTGGTTTTGAGAAACATGTTTTCAAACTAATTATTTTTCCTGGGTCAGAAAATGCAGACCTTCTGCTCTCTGGACATTAAAAGGTATAACATATATGACTCAAAGCAAACGAAAATATATCTTTTGTATATACATAAAGTCAAGATTATGACTTTTACATTTATAAATATTGAATTAACAACACCTCAGATTTACCAGTATGTCCTATGTTTACAGCTATAAAACACCCTGAAATTGGCCTATTATTCATTTTTATTTGCTACATTTTCTTTAAATTACATACAAGGAAATTGGTTGCAATTTTAATATTGCAAAACCACAGTGTTTGACTACATAATTTTTTTTCCATATTGCAGTCAGCACATACATAAAATAAATCAAGTGCATCTATTAGGCTAAGGGTTTAAACATTTGTTCCATGAAGGACCATTAAATACACAAATTAGGCTTGCATATGTAGGTCTAGAACATATAAAATTAAGTATGATATATTTAAAAAAAGGGCAATGCAAATGCACAGAATGCCTTATATAAATAAAATATTTCAGTTCTAGGCAAGAAAAATCATACAACATAA
>VZTM01026009.1:3483-15647 GCA_013400555.1 Jacana jacana | reverse complement strand
TTTCTCCATGTTTAAAACCGCTTTTTTTTTTTTTTTTTTTTTTTTGTGTGGTGGAGTTTCAGGGAACATGGGATGCAGATTCTTATGGAGAAGCAGGCATGGGTAGTGCAGAAAGTCAAAACAATCTGGGTCAGTTGGAAATCCTGAATGTGTCTCACTGTCCTCAGCCAANTTGGGGCTCCTAAATCTGTAACAATACTGTTACATATAATAATGCAGTTAGGATGATAGAATTGTTAAAATTGATTCTAATAATTAAATTGTAAATACTTATGCCCAAGAACAACCCTTTATAGGCTCATTTATACAGGTTGTGCAGGTCTGTGCAACATGCGCATGTAGGAAAAGTATTCAATAATTTGGCCATGTAGTTTGTGTTGGACAAGACCTGTTGGTTTTACATAGCCACTAACTAATGTTTATGCCACAACTTTGATTTTTCTTCTACCTGACCTGCCTGTATTTTCTTTTCAAGCCCATTTTCTGATCACACCGCTGGCCTCAAGGTCCAAAATGCTGTTAGAGGCTGAGGCCAATGCAATTATCACTGCACGTTATTTCAAGCATATGATCATTATCACTGTTTTGCACAGAGCACGCTTGATGAGAGCCAATTGATTTTATAGGACCAACTAAGGCATGATACAAATGCTTCTCAATGGGAGCAACTGCTGTGTGAATTCTTTTGCTGATTAATAAATTGAGTATCAGGAGGGGCAGTATTTGTTATTCAACTACTACTGTTTGCCCCCTCCTACAACAAAAGGGAAAGTGCCAAAAGGTCTTTTGTAAACCCCTAAAACTTCATTGCTTTTTATTAAAAACAACAGCTTTGTTATACCAAATTTAAAAAGAAAAATATTTGTAGGCATTAAAATGGAAGCACTTAATTTCAGGAAAAAAGTAAAGTAAATTTCACCTAAAATAAGTAATGAGCTTTCACTCCTCCCTTCCACTTTACCGTGTCATGGAAAACCAGTTTTTATGTTTAGTATGGAAATAGTTTTTCTTCATTACTTTTTTTTAAATTTTTGATTCATCACCATTTGGGATTTTTTGCTTGAAATTGCCTTAATATTGCTTCCTTTTACTTGAATTTGTCCCACCAAAATACATCTACTAGTTTTAAATTGTTAAAATGTATTCAGTGTTGTAGCACATTCACTTAAACATACCATATGGTAAATTAAATTCCCAGAAAATCTATTCTGTTTTTATCTCTGTCTAACTCCTTTCCTTTTGTTATAGTTCCTCTAGGTGACTTAAGCGTCAAGAATAACATAAGTGTCAGGAATAACATCAGGCCTTCAGAAACCCTTTTCTTTGAAGCCTGCCTTTAACTTCCCTTAAGAGCAGCACTTCACAAAATTATGTTGACTATTTTTCTTAGAATAATTGAAACACCTGGGTGTAGCAGTGTTGTCCACAGTAGATATTCTGTAGCTGGCACTTCATTATTAGCATTTTGATTGCACCAAATTTATCTTGAGATGAAAAGTAAACATCATTATCCTCACTGAAACGCAGTATACTTACTTTGCTCTGTAATTACAGGTCTGATCATTACCATTGCCTTTCTTCAATGACCCAGGAGTAGTAGAATATGGAGGTAGGATTAGAGTAATGTGTGATTGATGATGGCTGCTTTCACTACATTATGTGATATAAGTGAGCACCTAACAGATGGATTTCATCACTGTGTAACATACAAATTCCAGTATATGATAAATTTCTGTACCTCCAGTGTACTGCAATATTCTTTACAAAAATAATGTGTTGTTCCAGTCAGAACATTTGTTAAATTATGGTTTATGCATTTAATTATACAGAATTGTATTTTCATCTTATAGTAAATGCTTTTTTAAAAAAAAAAAAACAAACAAAAAAGCTATTATGCAGTAATTTGGTTTGGGTGATTCCTTTTTTAAACTATTATGAGATAAGCTAACAAATAACTGTGGATGAAAAATGCAAAGATAGAAAATATATTGTTAGACTTTCCTGTTCTCATGGCTCAGAGATGACTGTCTGACCTGAGAGCTTTTCAAGAAGTTTTACTATTAGTTGTCATACACAAGTAGATATTTCTCTTTTGCCTAATTATAAAGGACAGATCTTGACCTCTACTCTGGAAAAACCAAATTAACTAGACAGTTGAGGATTCTCCCAATGAAACAGCCTTGCTCCTGAGCTCTGCTCTGGCATAAATATCTCTACTCAATTCTGTAAAGATGGATCAAAGTTCTTCAGTAGAAGAAAAGCACACTCTGTGTTCTCCAATCTGTTTCCAGACTGTGTGTATAGATTAAAAAATGCAATAAATACATGTTATAAATTGTTAAATCAGCATATTTACTAATCTGGCAGGATCTGATTTCTAGAAGTGCCATTTAAGACTATCCTACTTGGTGCTTTAAAAACCCTTCAATGTGTAAAGAGGATAATTCAAGAAATGCCCTTTGAGCCTTTGAGGTACCACTTAAAAATATATCTATCTATCTGGTCAGAATATTTTTAAGATTTCCTGCATTAATGGTTCTGTATACACCATGATCTTTTACACATCTTTGCCCTTTTTAAAGAGACATGTTTGGTTTCCCTTTCCTCTCTTGTACCAGCCCAGTTTTACAAAATCTGTTAATTGTGTAACCTTCTTGAAGCCTCTAATGGCAGGATCAATACTTTCACTAGCCATAAGAGTAGGTCTTTTAGTTCAAGCTGTAGAAATCTGCTCACTTACTGGTCTAAGATTTCTTTATAAGTATCTGAGTACATTAAGATATATATTTTTTTTTCATATAAAGGCCTTATATTCTTATTTTAGCAACTTCAATCTTCAGAGTACTCCAACAAGAAACACCAGGCCAAAGTATCATTAATACTTGAAAAACAATTGGATTTTGATCCAGCAAATTTCTACATTAGACATTCTACATTCACAGCAGAAGTTCCAATTCATTCCTCAATGTAGACCAAGACAGGGGCTGTTAGACTGTAGCACAACCAGAATGGTTCTGCTAAATAATAGGGACTACTCTGGGTAACTTGTCTGAAATAGCTAAACTCGCCTCAGCTTGTTCATCTCTTCATTAGTCCCTGCCAGTCTTGAGACAAAAGTAGGCAAGCAAAAAACAGGCTACTTTTGATCCAGCCCAGTACAAAGGGAGGCAGATCTATCCTCACCTCCCCAGGTATCTTTAACAGAAAAAAAAAAGAGAAAAAAAAAAAAAAAGACTGAAAAAGACCATTGGCAGGACAGAGCACGGGTTGGCTTGCCGTGTAATACAGTCCAGTCCCCAAGAGGCTGGTTATCTTTCCCATCTGCAGACCCTTCCTACACAACCTGAGCAGCAGGGGTATCTCACAATTTAACACCAAGGCAGACACAACCAGAGCACACTACATTGCAAAAGTGAGGAAGAGCTCCCAAGTCTGACAACACAGCCCTGCTTTCTGTATACAAAGGAATCACCAATGTAATAGGGTACTACATATTTAAGTTAATAAAATTTTCTTTATTTGCCTAAGAAACGTTTTATATAAATGTCTTTAAATGAATCATAATTCACATTGGAGTAAATTTTACTGCTATTAATACGTCTACATGCTTTACAAAGTGGTGATATTATCCAGCGTATTGTCTGAGTCCTTTCTGAGCTTCATCAGAAAAGACAACTTCAAGTGCTTACATGTCTCCTTAATGCTGTTTCTGTTACAGCCCTTACAAAGCTCTTATGACTATTAGGAATTCTACACAGAAACCTTGCATAGATTTAAGCTACTCTTAAGGTACTCAGAAAAAAATACATTGGCATCTTTTATTCCTTCAGAAAATGAATCCATAAGTTGTTGCTGACTTTAGCTGACCTTCATGCAAGTGTTTCACGATCAGTATGGAATGTGGGATGTCTATGTCTGTAAAATGTTTTGTTTGAAAATATAGCCCAATAACATTGATTTATGGTGATGTCTACTCTCTAAACCCTTACGGATGCTGCGTTTAGAATGAATGAAATAGTGACAGTACATCACTCTGTGTGAGGTGAGCAGTCTTGAAGCATGAATCACACTTACACTTGTCTAAGTGGAGTCATTTTAGAGACATTAAAGTTCAGAAATGCTGTTTACTTTTCAGAATTTCTTTGTAAACAAATGGTTTATTACTGTCTTCAACATTTGTATCTTCTGCTTCTGCATGCAGTATAGTGAAAAAGTAGATTATAATTTAAAAGAAGCTTCATAACAGATTCAAAAATGATGGTTAAAAATAAGGATTTTATTGTTTACAGTTATATATGTTAATAATAAAGTTGGCTAACTGCAATATCCTGATGTGTACTGTAAACATATACAAGACATTAACTGACAAATATGGGACTTAAAATAGAGATTTATATCATGGCAGGACTTATTTATTTCTCCTGAGGATGTATATCTCTGATAATTGTATTAGATTGCTTTTTCTTTTAAGAAACCAGAAGACACATTTCTCTAAGTTCCCCTAATACTCACAGCAGCCATCAACAGGGTGAAATCCTCATAACTGATGAATAGCTCTCCACTATATGTCCCAAGAGAAGGAACAGAAAAAACCCCACTAGTGTTGCACTGCTGTCTGAAGGCCATTTAAAAGCAGATTGTTAGCTGAACTGAGAAATAGAAAAACTCGCAGTTAAACCATTTTGTTAGTAGGTGTTCCCACTGCAGTGGTAAACTCCTAAGTCGTTTAGCCCATAATAAAGTTATAACAAAATATGGGAATACAAAAGGATCAGGTTTTTGGATTAGATTGGATTTTTACAAATACACCACGATATGTATAAAAGCAAATATGTATATTTGTGGAAGGTATGTTAGGATGAGATTCAAAACGTGATATGCAAACACAGTGTACTCAAATCCAGTCCCACAAAATCTTGCACACATGGTTAATCTTTCTGAAAGTCCACTTAACAAAGTCAATCAAAAAATATAAAGTTCAAGCATTTATTTTAAATTTTCCTGTTCAAATTTAAAAGAAAAAAATATTCATATTTGATTCCACTAAGATATTCACAGCCTATCTAATTTGCAAGAGTCTGTCAACATCTACTCATAAATTGTCCTAGATGACTGGATGAAAGAGCTAAGAAATAGGTAGAATCAACACAGGCTTCCCAGGGCCAACTTGTGTCCTGCCCCATCTTAGAAGATGGTAAATGCTATGAATAATCACTTGTTAGACTTTAGCACATTTTTTTGTGTTTTTCTATGTAGTTCATAGTCTATTTGCAACCCATTCTATAAAAAAATATCAGCAGACAGTTACTGCAGACCAGACACTAATGCCCTGCCCATGAGAGCAAATTATGTCTCCCCACTGCAATGTCATTTCAGTTTCATTCTTTGAAATACGTTATAGGTGACTCCAGATTGATGTTGGGTGAAATATCATCATAGGATAAAATAAGGACTCTAAAGATATTATATGTCATTTAGTATGAAATTCTTACTCAATCTTCAAAAGAGTTACTTTTTCTCAGACTCCAGGCTATGGTGCCAGTAGGATTTTTGATGGACTATCTTGTATGAGAACAGTAAAGAGGGAGAAGTACACCATCAGTAACCAATACAAGAAACTTAGCTTCTGCCTTTACTAAAAAATGGAGCATAAAGCACAGTCATTTAATGAACTCTGTCTTTACAAGTAAGTTTTGGCATTTTAAGTAAGTATTAAGTACATATGACACACCCTCCTTTTTTCTAAACATTTATTTTTAACTCTATCTCAGGTCTTATACTTAATGCCACAGTTGATATTCCTTTAAAAAGTGTCAAGAGGTTCAGTATATCCAGCCTGAAGGAAATAAATTTTGGATGTAAATTGAAATGTGTAAGTTGTAAAATTTTATACAGTTAGTTGAATATGTTCGTTTAAAGTCACTTTAAATGTACAACAAGGCTTTGCTGCAAGGGAAACTAGAAAGTTGTGTAATGAAAAGTGGGAAAACAAGAGAGCACAAATTTGGAACATAAATGTCTTTATGTTATTTAAAAAGTTTTGTGCTTAATATGAAAGAACAAGGGTAAGCACGTGGTTGCTTTTAAGTTTTGTTCTTAAAATTTTCTCCTTGGTTGTGTCATCAGTGAAAAAAATAAGAAAATAAGTTCAGCTTGATACCTGCTAACTCATGCAAGGAAAATGTGAGTTTGTCATAAACTATTAAAAAAGTAACATGTTTTCCAATTTGGTTTTCATCCTAAATTTTAAATCTTGTTTGTTTAGCAACAAGAGAGATAATAAACTGGTAAGATATCTACTTTTCTGGGTTCTGGTCAAGCAGACTACTCTTTTTAAGGCTTTCTATTGAGACTGTCTAACTGTGGTTATGATTACAGTAGATCTTGAAAGAATGGATCTTTGGAAAGACTGAAACTGTGAAAGAGTGAGATCTCACTGTCATGGTATGGGCAGGCAGAGGAAAAAGAAGGATCAATAAGCAACTCACACAGGCCAGGAAGATACATTGTCATTTTAAAATATGTTAATTAATTTCCAGTATAAAGAGAAAATATGGAAATTTTAGACACTGAAAATCAGCACAAGAAAGAAGTGACATTTTAAATGACGATGGATGTTAAAACAGCTAAAAATGAAAAGAACAATAGCTAAGCAAAATTCAAAGTAAAAGAGAAAGTTGTTAAAAACAATTGGAAGCAAGAAAGTTTCCAGATAAATCAGGGAATTTGTCAGACCATGAGGAACTGAAGGAGCAGCACAGAAAATGAAGTGTTTTTCTTTGCATCCTGTTTTAAAAACAGAATATGGTGTAGATATCCTGTTCAGACATAAATCAGGCTTGCTTGTCATGGTCTTACAGTTTGCTGAAAGGCAGAGCATGCTTTTGGCAGCCTCTACCTTCAGGGGTGAGTCACTGTATCCCTAATGAGTAAGCTTGAGCAGTATCAGTGTTTCTCTCAGTTGTATCATTGCCGCCTGCTCTGCCTGCAGAGCCAGGGTTGCTCTGGCCATTTCCCTCACCTTCCCATGATGCAGCCTTAGACGGCAATGCTGGGAAACCCCACAAAACCACCCACAGATCAGGGCAGTAGATGCAGTCTGCTTGAAACCAGAAGTATATAAAAATATAATAGACTTATTTTCTCAACATTTATGTATGTCAACAAAACACTGTTTATTTTAATGCCAAAAATGTCTCCAAGTTTATATCCAAAGAATGACATAATTTTATTGCACTAAAAGGAGTTAGGAGCGGCCAAACTGATGGTAAGTAAACCTACCCAGTTACAGACAAAGCTATATGGTAGTTTCAAAACAATGACTCACTCTGTATAACCATTCACTGTGATTCACTAGTTACCTTCCTTTATACTCTAATCAAAGAAAATACAGCCATCTCAGCTTGTAAATCCAAGCAGTTAAAGATTTTCTTCCAGTTATAGCCTCCTCACACAATAATTTAACACAATTATTTCTCACAAGTGTCCCGGTCATCAGTTATTTCAGTACATTAATAATCTGAAGGGAGTTTTCTGTTAACATAGTAAGACCCATAACCCAGCTTAATAAACCCGTTTGGGGGAGTTACTTAGCTCAGAACATGGTTATTACTTTTTCTATTTTTCCTCTGAGTATATCTATCTGTCTATCTGTCTATCTATCTATCTGTCTCATTAACAGCACCATTTAAAGTTTGTTCAAAACACCATGTGAAAAAAGTCTGTTTCATTAATGTCAGAGGGATGTAATGGTCAAGATATGGAACTCTTATATAAAAACCAAACATTTGCTTTTATGGAGTGAATATTCACTTTATGAAGTCTGATGGATACCATCAATGCTGTAGGGCAATGCAGGTTGACCAGTTTGCTGACTCAGTAAGGAGATGACAGAACCAAGTAGATCTCCTAGGTATCATAACTCATATTTCTTTGCGTCACCCATTAGGCACTGTTTCTCAATCTCAATCTGATTTGCTATTCTCTCTAATACTGTCTGGAGTAATCATAAATTAGTGTATAAAACAGAACAATGAAACCTGGTTATTTCTTATCTAGTAATTATGACTTTACTCTGTGAACTAGTATATTAATCGGTTTTCTTTCCCCAGTTACTTTTTCTATCATAATTATGCTTGTGCTGGAAAATAGTTGGGTTCTCAAATTACCTCAGAGCTTCCCTCCTTGGGAAGATAAGTGTTAGCTATTTATAGGCACTGAGTCTAGCACCACAGTTCTGAATGACTACCTCCATAAGGAGGTTGAAGTCATCATCAGACCCAAGAGTAAGGACAGAGAATAGAGTGAAAATACTCTGCCTCAAATGCAGACCTTAAACTGCAGTGTAACTATGAACTATTTTTTAGCAGCTATCTACTGGAAATTTATGATCATTGATACTCATTTGAGATTAAAAATAAAATTAACTATTATTTTAACATCATGAAAGTAACAGTTTAATAATTTGAAGAGCATAGAGTAAGTCCCAAAAGATCTCAGCTCTATATTATATTGAGTCACATGTCATATCCTCCAACAGTAAATATTCCTAATCAGGAACTGACATGCATTTCAGTAGCAACTACAGCTATTGAAATGATTTATTCAAACACACTTTCTCAAATAAAATTTTATTTCAGTGGCATGCCTGGTTTCATTAATTTACATTTCTTATTGAAATGGCCACAGAAGCCCTAAATAAATTTCCCCTAAAATCTGTAGATAGTTAGAACATCAGTTGAAACTTTCTGTCATTCTGTTAAGTACTGATTGTAATGACTACAGTGCTCCAATAATTGTCTTTTAAGAAAGGTAGTGGTGGTTTTTAAACTATGTTGTAAATAAAGCATGCATGAATATTTATTCAACCAGTGTCTTATAGCTACTGAGCTTCATGCTGTGATCCTGTTGTAAATCGGAAGTTAAGAACTACTGGAGTTGTGGATGTCCCATCCCTGGAAGTGTTCAGGGTCAGGCTGGATGGGGCTTTGATCAACCTGGTCTAGTGGAAGGTGTCCCTGCCCACGGCAAGGGGGTTGGAACAAGATGATCTTTTTAAGGTCCCTTCCAACCAAATTAATACATATTTTTTTATGTTTCCTTGTGAAAAACCTGCCTTCCAACTAGATTAAAGCTTTTTTTTTTTTTTCTTCCCAATGCTAGCTATAAAAAGAATAGTGTACCTCCTGCCCTATTTACTCAGGAAATGTATTTTCCATCACTGTGTCAGAGATAAGTACTGTTTTACATAAGTAAGGTTTTTATTATGGACGATATTTATTAAGACCAGTCTTTTACTCATATATCACCAATGTGGAGGACAGGAGGAATGGCAAGTGTGTCAAAACCAGGCATGCTTGCATTAAAAGAGGTGGGAAAGGATTAGGAGACAAAGGGTTGGTGACACCAGGAAAAAAGAAGGAAGATCTGTGAGGAGTGAAAGAAAAGACACAGGCCTAAAGCACAAAGCAAAGCAGCAGTTTGAGGTGAAAAAGTGAAAGGGAGTCTTGAGGTAAAAGCTGATAGAGGATCAGAAAATGTAGTCTGGAAATTTATATAAAGGTAGCACAAAGCTACTCATTTTGAAACATAAAAAAATGCCCTCATCCTCTCAATGGTTCCAAGGAAAAGGGGAAACTGCAGAAAAGAAGAAGAAACAGACTCATCTGGGTGAGGGAGCATCATATCAGAAAGACATAGTTCAATACTTGGTGCTGAATTTTTACAGCTTGCAAAATTACCTTTTCAGATAACACACATGAATGAAATTTATAGCATTTCATTCTTTAATACAAACCACGCTTTCTGCTTTTATCAGTTCCATCCTGCATTTGTTGCAATATTTAGCTCATTTCCCTCTCAACACATTCATTGCAAAGGCTTTTTGGACAGGAAGAGTTGAGAGGGAAATGTTTTAAATGTATGCAACATTAGTGTCTGGTACAGCTCTGAAAACTGTAGAATACCATTCCAAATAACTTATCCTTTTACTATAGCTTTCTGGGACAGAGTTAACTGCAGTGCATTCACTGGATGGAGCACTCCCATCACTTTGCTCTCTGAGTGAGACAGCATTGGTAATATTACTAACCCATTAAAATTGAGGCTTTGGCATAAACTTCCAGCTTCATATAAAATAAGCTTTAACAAACCAGTAAAATTGAATCTTTCTTCCCAACTGAAGGATTAGGTTGTAGCCAAAAGAGGATCAGTATTACCCACCCTTTCAAACTTTCAATATGCTAAAGCATTCAAAGACAATTTCTAGTCTTAAAGTTCAACAGAAAAGGTTGATCTGCTGTAAAATTACATTTACACACACATGGGTGCACACATATGTCCATACACTTCTTTTTGTAATAATCATAATTAGCATCTTTTCTGTCTGTTACCTATTTACTGCTCCCCAGCAGTACAGGTATATCTCTCTCTTTGGTATAAAGGAGGCCTTAGGAGAATTAATTCTTCAGCTGTATTAATCCAGGCACTTTGAAGTTGGAATGGAATTCCCCAAGAAGCAAATATGTATCTAGTAGTTCAAGTGTTTTTCATCACATACCATACTGAGCACAATGATGACTTTCAAAACTTTCCATTAAAAAATATTTTGTTCTCTCTTTATTCTGATTTGAAGGCTGAGCTTCAATATAAAACAAATTTTCAAATCAAAATCATTAAGAAAACTTGCCAAATATTTCAGTTTGAAAGTGTCAAAATGAAATTTTCTGACCTTAACAGAATGTCTTTTTCTTCCTGAAATAAAATTGTCGAATTTGTCAATTTTCTGTAAAACATTTTACTTGGACACATTGGTATTATTTATTCTCTGATAAAATGTTCTGTCAAAATATTCCCAGCTGGCCCTATAATAAGGCAGTAGAGATTTCTACCAGTTGAAGACAGGTCTTTTTTGTTCAGATACAGCCATCACAGGATATGTACATACTTATTGGCTTTGTTATTCTTTCCTATAGTTTTCTCCTTGGTTAAAAATGGAATATCATGATGGTAATGGTAATCAACTTAAGGTACTCTGTAAAAAGACTGGGAAAAAATCCCAAAGTCATATTAGAAGCAGCACATCGAGCTGTTCAGAACCAGCCTTTCAGGAGGAAGTCTTAGTTTTTTCATTCTTCACAAAACAGTGCACATTATGAAATCATGTGCCATAAATAATGGGAATGTGCTGCAAAATAAATGCTCACTGTTATGAGCACAGCTATCTACAAATTCTGTTAGGTTGGTGTAATTGAGAAAGATATGAAAAAGTACTATGTTAGAGATTCAACCTATCTGAAGAATAACACTTTGGAAGATGTTTACTTAGTTGTGAGGAATGTAAGTGCTGCTCTACAGACTGTACCTACACACAGACATAAGAACAAACAAAAAACCACCGTGACCACCCTGTAGCCATGCAGAGGAGAGAATTAAATGACCAGTAAAAAGTGCGTAGAATTCAGAAAAATAACTGATAAACAGATCTTATGATTAAGATGAGTAATGCTTTGCCTACAAAATAAATAGCCCTTAAAAGCTTATTTTATAAGGATCAAGTGCATTTTCAAATGCTATGTAATTTGTCTGGAGAAAAATACGCACTTTCAAATGCATTAAAATAAAGCAGCTAAGAGTTCATCCACTCTTTCAAAGAAGACTCTTCAGTTTGCAGTTATTCTTAAAATTTAAAAAAGTAGAAGCATTTCCCAGCAGGCCATCAACTTTAAAGAAGGCTGGAAAGTCTACATTTTCTAGTATAAACCCATTAGGTCATCAGTATCAACTGCATGCAAGACTTGAGCAAACTGTTGCATCATTTATCATAACATACTCTAATACGTTTTTAAGAAAAGAGGAAACTCTTTTTAAGTACTGATTAAGGCTGGGCTGGATGGGGCAACCTGGTCTAGCAGGCATCCCTGCCTATGGCAGGGGGGTGGAACTGGATGNCATAATATCTGTTTATACTGCCATAAACCCCATTTTGCCACATTCAAGTAATTATACATTTCTATTACAAACTAGAAAATTGTAGTAGTAGTAGTAATGCTTTCTATGAATGTGAATGTCTCAGGAATTACAGAATTAGGTTTCAAGATTTATAGTAAAATGGAATTAGAAACACTGTCTCTGCCACGAGCAGCCAGCCTGAAATAGGTGGCAAG
>VZTM01026008.1:1414-11993 GCA_013400555.1 Jacana jacana | reverse complement strand
TGTACTCAGCACTGGTGAGGCCACACCTTGAGTATTGTGTCCAGTTCTAGGCACCTCAACACAAGACAGATCTCGAGGTGCTGGAGCGAGTGCAGAGGTGGTCTATGAAACTGGTGAAAGGCCTCAAGAATAAGTCTTATGAGGAACGATTGAGGGAGTTGGGATTGTTTAGTTTGAGGAAGAGGAGGCTGAGGGGAGACCTCATCACTCTCTACAACTGCTTGAAAGGAGAGGTTGGTGCTGGTCTCTTCTCACGGGCAATTAGTGATAGAACGAGAGGGAATGGCTGCAAGCTGCAGCAGGGTAGGTTTAGGCTGAACATTAGGAAAAAAATTTTGACAGAAAGAGTAGTCAGTCAGTGGAATCAGCTGCCCAGGGAGGTGGTGGAGTCACCCTCCCTGACTGTGTTTAAGAGTAGATTGGATGTGGTGTTGAGGGGTATGGTATAGGGGAGAACTTGTAGAGTAGGGCTGATGGTTGGACTTGATGATTCCAAGGGTCTCTTCCAACCTATATGATTCTATGATACTATGATTCTATCCTGAACATAGAATCTGCTGAGCAATTTTGAAAGAAAGAATTTTATTTTTTTTTTACTTCTCTACTTTTAATGAGCAGATACCTAAATATAGATTAAATCGTATTCTGCCACAAATTATCATTCATACACTAAAATATTACATCATTGGAATTGCCTTTGGAAATAATCTCCAATATTTAGAGACCAATTTGCCATGCTTTATCTCAGAGCAAATGCATCTCTGAGTATAAAGGACCTGCCAGAAAAATCTTAATCTACACTATGTCTGTGTAACATTATTGCTGTTAGAATTTTATTTTAATTTCTTGAAAGGTATAAGATTAAGGCATAAAAATAAATTCCTGTGTGACAAAAGATAAGCTTCATATCATAGATCTTTCAGACACCAGAAAATTATTTTTATCCCACATGGACATTTAGATAAGGAACATGTACATAATTGGTCCAATGTCACTCTGATTCTCAGAGACACAGTCTGTAGTGGTCTGTTAAGAAATCTAATTAATATCCTTGTCCAGACAACATGGAAGGATTAACACATTGTTTGAGTGTTGTTTTTGGATAATGGTTTTGCTTTGATGTATATAAACCATACAAAAAGGCTTACTTCACGCACTAAGTGGGTCCCAAAGGTAACTGGATTAAATGATTTCTCTTTTTTGTTTTTAATCTAGACCAAGGTAGTAGCTCTTCAGATGTCTTTTGGAGCACCTTTCAATAAATTAAAGCTATCCTTATTAAAGTAGTAACTGGTTTTGTTAGCACAAAATGTCATTATAACTAGATTAGTTAGTCTATTGTTTGGCTCTGGCCAATTTAAGTTCATTTAGGTGGCTCGTTCCAATTTAAGCTCTTCAGGTGGTTAGGATGATTTTTTAAATTTTAGTTATATGTATTCCTATAGAAAAAAATGGTGATATTGAATGTAAACTTGATTAAAATATGCATTAAGATTCAAGCCATTAATAAAACCTTGTATAATCTACATATCCAGCTGGCAGCCTCCTTTATGCCTCAGTATCCTGCATGATTCCTTCCCAGATTCAAGACTATGCTTTTCCTGTAGTTCAACCACTTGAGATTGCAGTTGGACTTTCTGTGACTCTTCTGTTTAGCAAAAGGATGAGCTCGTATGTCAGAGTGACAGCTGATACATACAGCAGTTTAATGTCATTTGAAATACTGTTCAATGTCCTCTCTGTCACGTCAAGCATATCAGTAATTAAAACGTTAAAACAGTATTGGGCCACAAATCAACCCTGAGGTACACTGCTATTTGTTGACCTCCAGACTGCATATCAAAACACATTAGGCCCAGATTTCTGTCCATCTATCTAGTTCAGCTATCTAGTCTGTTTGGATACCCTTGCTAGTAGGATCTTCAAAGAATACTATGTGTTGTGTAATCTGAATATCTCTTTGTCATTTATATTTTAATTATTTATTACATTTATTTATTTAAATATCTCTTTGTCATTTACATCTGAAAATTACTGCTAGAGAGGATGAAAGAGCCAAACGCAGGATAGACCCTTTCATCTGCCAAAGACAGTAAATATATCTATCTTATAGATGGCAATTCTGTAGGGACAGTTATAGAGGGCCAGTTATCTCCACAAAATCACATATGTCAGGAATTGAGATCTGGATTCAATAAAGCAAAAACCAAAAAGTCTTCAGTCTAAGTAATCTTTTCCATTCAATTGTCACTTAAAGACTATTTGTGTAGTCTAAGTAGTTCAATATAGTCCATATATGCAAAGCAAAAATAAATCTCAGAATGCTTCTATATCTAAAATGTTTTGATAGAAAAGGAATTCTAATTAAACCTTTATCAGGATGTCTTCAGAATTTTCAGGCAGGTTATCAAAGCTGTGTCATACTTGATTAAATGCATCTTATGTGTGACATATTTATAGTGTTAAATTCAACTGCATTCTCCTCAGCAAAAGCTGGTAAGTCAGATGAAATTCACTGGGATTTAAGCAACAGCTATTTAGGCATTGAAAGCTTACCAAATATTTCTGGCTTTTTTTCCCCCCTAACACAAGGATGTGTATGTAGAAAGACACAGTAAAAAAATTGAACTAAAATCATGAAGCTTTGGAAAAAAAGGAGATGGATATGCAGCACCGATTGGAAAAAAAAATAAACCTGATTACAACTTGAGTTTCAGAAGATATAATGTAAAGGAGACATATTCAGATAAAAAAACCCACTATGCAATGTACTATGCAATCCTACCCACTATGCAATCCTACCCTAACATGTCTTGTCACTGAGGGAGTTTATATAGTGTTTACAGAGTGGTAGACCAAACAAGATTTAGCATCTTGTTTCTACTCCATGTTGGACACATGCAATGTTTGAACCCACCAAGTCATCTTATTGCCAGCTGTCAGACCACGTTCACCCATCCCTGATGCTCAAACGAAACAGTCATACCTCAGTACTTCTTTTGAAGTTAAGGATTAGAATCTTCCCTTTAAATCACAATGATAAGATCCAGGTCAGTAATTGGATTTTTACATGATGAATATCCCATTTGACATCAAAGGAAATATCTGTAGAAGAGCTCACCCACAATTTTCACTATTATTTTCAGCAATGCTACACAGAACACAGTAAAAGTTAATCAATAATCCACATCTAGTGGACACAGAACTAGTAAAATATTTCTACACTTTAAGTTCCGTTGAGCATTTTTAAGTGAAAGAATATAATTTCAGTACTACAGGGAAAAGGAGATTAATTTCTGCATCTTATAAAACCAGACACTTTACAGCATGAACCAAGCCTGTGCAGAATACTGTTTTAGGCAGTAAATATGAGGATATGGATTTTCATTTAGAAGTACTTGAACATTCATGTTTTATTTTTGGTTCCTATCACCCAAAGTAAAAAAAAATTATAATAAAAAATAACAAAATAAAAGATAACAACCCCCCCTAAAAACACAGAGAAGCAAAAAAAAAAACCCAAACCCTAACCACAGGATTATTTTAGAATACTTGCAGTGATAGGAACTTAAAGTGTATATTTAGAAAAAAAGGACCCGTACTGGTATTAGCATAAATTCTAATTTGTAGTTTTGCATAAATTTTGCAGAACAGCAAAAAAGCACCACTAGTCTAAATTAGCCTTGTTGTTAAATTAATACATTTTTTTAGTTCACCAAGTCACAATAAAGAATTTCTTCCTAATATCTAATCTAAATCTTCCCTATTGAGAGATATTGTTTACTTGACATAACTAAACTTTAATTAGAATAAAATATTTAGCTCAATATATTGTGTAATTTAAGCTAGTTGCATATCATGACTATCTAGATCTGCTGAAGTGTTAGGATGCAACAGTGTTCACTGGCTTAGTAATTTTCCTAGCAGCTGGTACTGTGCTATGTTTAGCATTCTACTATAGCAAAATGCTGACAACACACATGGTTTTATTATTCCCAATCAGGGTTTTCCCCAAATCTCTGGCGTTTCAGTTACTCATGTTCTGCTAGTGAGCACAGGTGCAGTAAACCAGAAGATAAAGAGGCTGTAACTGTCAGCAGACACTGAAAATCAACAACATAAGAGCAGTAAACAGACTGCTTGATTGGACACAGAAAAAAACCTGTTTTACACAAAAGAAGGGAGAGATGCTAGATGGACACATTACAGTATTATATAAAGGACTTCATGATAATACTTTTAAAAAGTTTAGAGATATTTATTTATTAATTTAGATGTATTGAGGTTATTTATTTATTTAGATATATTAAAGTTTTAATAATATATATCTAAACAACTAGTTATTCTAATTAGATGTTCTATATCTTAAGTGTTAATATGTAACTCTAAATGGAACTGACTCTTGACAGTTATATATATAAGGCTAAATAAATATTGTGTTCTCTAATTCTGTGCGTGTAAATAGATACAGGTGTGTAAATGTCTGTGCTATATAAGGTTATAAAATTCAAAGAATGCCTATTTATAGAATGGATTTTAAAACTCACTCTCCCTGTAATGTCTCTTGAATGTATAAAAGTGATTTCAGAATCTGCTCCTTTTTCACTTTGGGGAGTTGGATTTGTGCAGCGGAAAAAAAGAGGAAAAACCTCCATCCCATTTTCATGTACGGAAACAAAAATCACCAACGTTTATATTATGGGTAAGGTACCACCCCTGCTTGCCTTCATGGTCCCTGGCAGAATCACTGCTGTCACTTCCTTGGCCCTTGGTGCCATGCACAGTGTGATGCAGAGACCCTGGGGCTTGTTCCAGGGTGAAAACCGCAGTTTTTGGTGCAGCAGTGATGGCTGTTGCTGTGTGCAGGTGCACGGCAGAGAGGTGGAAGCCCTGACCGCTGGTAAGTGGTTACAGTCCCTGGCTGGACCGAAGCGGGCCGAGAGTGCTCCCCGCTCATCACACAAATAAGCTGCCAGAGAGAAGACAATGATGGGGGTGCAGCCGCCTGGCGGCCAAACGCCGGAACATGGGTAGTGGCTCACACTTCAGGGGCCTAATTGGCCCCTCCCACCTGCTTGGCCCCACCCCGTTCCCATCTGGGCCACACCTCCAGACCCACTCTGGCCATACCTCCAGATGCTTCGGCCCCGCCCCCTGCCACTCTCAGCCCTGACTCACGGCCCTTCTTTGGCCATGCCTTCCGTCGGCTTGGCTCCACCCTCTGCCCGTCTCAATCCAGTCGTTCCCTGGCCTCACGTCCCAGCAGCTTGGCCGCGCCTTCTGCCCATGTCGGTCCCGCCTCCCGAACCTCTCTGGCCAACACCTCCCGGCCACACCATGCCGTGCCTTTGCTCCTACTGCCCCCTCGTGGCCAATCTCGGTTCTGCAGCATAGATCCCACATGGGCAGTTACCAGGCGCCATCCACAGCGGTGGGGAAGAACCAAAAAACCCCAACAACTTTTATGTAGTGGAAAAGCACTGAAAACCCCCAAATTGAATAATGTGGGAAAAAAAAAAGACCAAAACCGTTTGGAGAAAAAAGGGCCTTCCTCAGCCCCGCCTCGCACCGTGAGCTGCAGTACCAGCCCCTGCTTGTACGGGCATCAGCAGCTAGTGCAGCGCCGCACCCGGTACTGTGCACGCGCCCCTCCCCACCTGCGGCGTCGGATTTTGCACCATACTGCGCATGCACGAGTCCCCACCTATAGTACGGGGCTTTTCGCTGTACTATGGGGTGTGTGCACCCACCCGGTAATGGCGGGGTTTGATTACAGGGACATAGCAGCGACCGCAGTAATGGTGTGTACTGGGGTTACAGGTCGTTCCACCTCAAGACTTTGGACTAAAAGTCGGCACTGCAGCTGGGGAGACATCTGCTACCCTCCCCAGCCTCGCATCCCTCCTCCTCGGCACCACCTCCCGATTGCCACGTGGCACCGCCTCCCAATCACCCTGACCCCGCCCCCTCAACCCCCGCCTCCCAAGCTGCCTGGGCCTTCTCCCCAGCCTGGGCATCTTCACCATGGCATCCATTCCTGGGTGGATGGGCAGGAGGGCAAGCCAATCACAGAGTAGGTGCCACGCTGCTATTGGTTGGATTACACTGCCGCGCTCCGATTGGTCAGATCGCGTCTGAGAGCTGTGTGAGATGCATTGGGGATTGACGGCGCGGCCGGACAATTGAGCGAGGCTTCCCACGGACAGGGGCGGGTGGCCAATGGGCTCGCGGCATGGGCGGGCTGAAACTCTCCAGAAGGAGAGCGTGCTGGGGGAAGGTGGCAGTACTCCAGAAATTGGGGTGGTGCCACGCTGTGCAGCTAGGGCCTGGCCGGCAGCTTTTTAGCTGAGCCGGGCTTGCGGTGCTGCCGTGAGCACGTCGTGAGGCAGCTGGACCATGTCAAGCTGAGCAGGGGTGCGGAGGGGTCCTTAGGGTCTCCGAGAGGAAGGCGGCGAAGTGTGGGGGTGGGCAGCGGGTTCTGAATCTGGCTTCTCGTGGGTTCCCTTTGACTTAGTGGGTTTGGAGTGCAGTGCTGGCGTTACCAGAGAAACAAAGCCCAAAACGGTGATTAGAAAGTGGTGCTCAGGCCGTGCCGGTGCCACTCCGGAGAGACGCAGGGCTGGCCCCTCTGCAGTTGCACAATGCTCCCTGAAACTGCCTGTGGGACCCCGGGGGTGCCCGGCTGTTGGGTGGCTGTGCCACCCCCCCCACCCCCCGCCCCTTGGCACTGTCCGGGGAAGATGCAGAGGGAGTGGGGAAGCAGAGAGAGAGAGCTGATTTGGGGCTCAACGGAGACCAAATCTCCTGGGGGCTGTCAAACAGGCTTGTGTGCCCGATTTTGGGGATCAGAAAAAGGGAGTTATGTGGCTTTGGGCTGGGCAAGAGTCTGGCGGTTTCAGTACTTGAGAAAGAGGGTCAGCAGACCTTTCCCTATTGTCTGGGCACTCCAGAGGTTATAGCCTATCAGAGACCCCTAAGACTACTTCCTGCCTCTGTTTACTTCTCCCCATCACTCTGCCTATATCAATTACTTCATTTATTTATTTATTCCCTTCTTTGGTAATATTGCTGAAGTTTGCCAGTCTCAGTTCATCCTCCCATTAAATCGCTATGCCTTCATAGACTGGTTTCTCCTTTGTCTAAGGGCTGAGCATTCTTGCATGTCTCCTGGTAAACCTTTGTGTTGTTAATCATTCCTTAACGATCTCATTGCAGACAGACCAAGTTGTTTTCCTGCAAAATCTGGCCAGTTGTTCCTTTGCAAAAATAGTATCTTAATTGCTTTTTACAATAAATATCAGCCCCATTAAAAGTTTCTAAATTTGAAAGCATCAATTCACACTCATCTTTTTCTTTCTTCTCCCCAAGTTGAAATGTTTCCCCAGGATACAGAGGAGGGTCTACTTCCATTTGTTTTATTAGACCAGTTTCAATCAATTGTTGAACTAACCCTCATACACAGGGAATAATACACCACCTTACAGCCGCTAGTATCCCTGCTACTATTATGAGCAAAGTAAATATTGATAAGATCATACCTTTCCATTTTCCAAACCAAGAATCCAGCCAACCTGTTGGTGAGGTGTCTATTCCAGAGTTATCAGCTAGTGGTGAGCCCCTGAAGGGCTTTAGTTATAATGCCATCTGGAGCTGTACTGTTTGAGATGAAGGTACAGCACCTTGAAATGAAGGTACACACACCTCCCTTCTCCGCCAAGATCATACCCATAGCAAGCCTATACTCCCATGTCATTTGACTGGCTGCATCCAATTGTTCTGCCATTCCTTATACTGCATCTCTAGTGTAATTAATGAACCTTTGTTGCTTGTAATAAATACAGTTTATCCAATCTACATTTTTGTTTATAATAACCCACCAGGAAAAGATAAATGCAAATCCTGCTCCTATCTGATTCCTTGCTTTGTGTTCATCTGGGACTCCTCTAGGGACTCTCTTTATATCCATTCATCAAAGGAAGCACCTAAATTTCTTCTTACTCTGTCACCTAAAGTCAGAGAACCTGTTTCTTTTTCAAATGCTAGGGTGAATGGTATTGCCAAATTGTACTCTTCTGCACGTACCTTTCCAGTTAGCTGGCAACAGAGATCACAAAGTCTCCACCATACCACCAGAAATCCTCCCAAGGCACTCTTAACACTGTGAAGTTTCCAGTTGCATCCTTGGTCACATTCAGAATCTCAGTGCACAGGGTAATTTTCCCCACAGGTTTGGTAGCATTCACACCCTACTTAAGAGGCGCACTGTATGGTTATCAATTGCTGTGGAAAATGCTGGTGGCACTTTAACATCTCTAGACCCCAAGGCAGGAAACTAAGGAAAGTGAGTGACCCAGGTGATCACTCTTGGTATAGTGCTATCATACACCACATCCCTGTGGAATCTTTTTTCCACCCTAAGGGGAAAGGGACAATCTGTGCTGCAGGCCTTCCTGAGCCACAAGCATAACAATTGCTTTGGTTCAAACTATTAACAGTATATTTTACCTATTCTTGCCAAGCATTCATCTCACCATACCATGTTTCAGTTTTAAATGTTTAAGATCTTTAATCTGTGCAACTGTTACCAAGGCTGGATCGTTAGGTAACATCCTCTGTTATGTTGCTGTGGAGTTTAGTCCTAGCTGTGAATTTGGTCATAGTTATCCCTTCTGCTGGACTGCTCCTATTCTAAATCTTTCTTTTGGCTCTCTCCTGGATATATCCTATTCCATATACTAGATTAGCCATGTGATCTGCCTTGGTTATAGTTACCAACATCCTAAAAGGCCACACCCTGGAGATGTTGATGCTTTGTAAATACCTATTCTCTTTTTGAGAGGGAAGTAGTAAGAAAACCTCATCCACCCATCATCAACAGTCCACCCTCAAAATTGGGTGGTCCACCACCCATCATTCCAGGATAGACAAGGTTTAACCTTGTCAGATGCTGCTGTACCACAACAAGTTTCTGGGCACAGATATTTGTTCTTGCTACTTAACTGTCTTTGGGCCTCTAAATCCCCATGCTTCAGTACTTGGCAGGCATCAAATTATTTGGGCTGCGGAGTAACTCCTTTAGTAATATTTATGGTAAGCATGATTGGGTATTTTGGGTGTGCACTCCAGCTTCCTGACAAGAAAAACACCACCACCCCTATGGCCAATATAATCACAAAATGCTGCTTGAAATTCTTGGCATGCACAGATCTATAGCTCCTGACTGGATCCCACCCCAACCCATGGTTTGTTGTCCTTTAGGGTTGCTCATAGTGGGCTGTCAGTAGGATGTACTGTCCACTGTTCTACTGGATCTGTTGGTGGAGGTTCAACACCTGGTCCTTTTAGCCAGGTATAATGAGTCCAACCTTTTTCCACTGTCCTTACTGCCATTTCAGTAGCAAGGAATACTTGGAAGGGTCCTTCCTGCTCTGGTTGGAGCTTACTCTCCTTCCAGGATTGACAAGTACCCTGGTTTATACGGATGGACAACAAATTCCAATGGCAAAGTTTGAGCAAGAAGGCCTTTAGTCCTGAGGGACGAGAAAGAGGACGACAACCCCAGTATGTATTTCTTAATGAACATGTCCTTTCTTTTGGCACACCTTCTCTGCCTCCAGTGTAAGGTAGTACAAAAAGCATTTCATAAGGTGAAAATGTCTTTTTCTAGGAAACTGCTCCTTGTCCAATAACAACATCTAAGGCAGCGATCAATACGAAGAGCATTTTATTTAAACATTCTTGCAAGAATGGGTGACCCAGCAAAAGCAGGGTTTCGGCGTGTTTTGTGTTTATTCCCTATTCCCAGCTGAAATTTCCCTCACCTTTTTCCCCACTGGCAGAGGCAGAGGTTACAGCCTATCAGAGACACTTAAGAATACTTCCATTTCTCCTGCCACTGTTTACCCCTCCCCATCACTCCGCCTATATCAATTACTTCACTGCTTTATTCATCATTCCATAACTACCTAATGCAAAATAACTCACTAACTACCTCTTCTGAAAAAAATAGTCAGACCGTTCCTTTGCAAAAACACTATCTTAATTTTTCTTACATTGGCAAATTCATCAAAAAAACCCCACCTTTTCTTAAATTTCCCCTGGGCCATGCTCAAAAATAGCAAATGTCCAGTGATTAGCAGCAAATAAAGCTGACGTTAGGGAAAACTGTTGCTTGTTCTCCCTCTCATTGGGAAGCTCATGCATTGCACTACAGAACCTTGAACTCTGGGCTTTCCTGGTGACTTCATCCTGAAAACCATGTTTTCTTGAACTGCCCCAGGCCTAGGCTCAAAACCAGTAAACTTTTGGACATTACTCTCACGCCAAAAGTGCCAATAGGGAAAACAGTTGCTTGTTCTCACTTGCCCGGGGAGGCACTTGCTTCTCCGCACAGACCTTGGAGCTTTAGGCTTACTGAGTGACTATATCCTCAAAACCACCTATTCTGAAATTTCCTGAGTGCCAGGGTCAAAACCATTAAACTTTCAAAGATTACTCCCACACCCATGGTGACATCAGGAAAAAACTGTTGCTTGTTTTCAAGCTCTCTGGGAACCACTTGCAACCACCCTACAAACAG